>LWCB01014154.1:0-12278 GCA_001630525.1 Coelastrella sp. M60 | reverse complement strand
ATGGCTGTACTTGCATTTATCGCCACGTGAACACATGCCCTTGGTAAAATCAAAACAAATCTGTGTCACTTCCCGCTGCTGCCTAGTTGCAGTATCAGCTACTACGTCCTGCAGTCCAGCAGTGTCTGATATGCTGGATGCTCTGCTGGTGGCATTGGAGGACTGGTCCAGAGAGTGATTCAGAGGTTGAAACAGGCCTGCACACCAGAAACACAGCAAAGCAAAGAACTGATGGGGTGACTCACAACATAGCTCCGCCTATTCCCAAACTGCAAGCTCATAGTGTAAACCTGTTCACATACGTGCAAAGTCTGTATCTGCAAGAGCCGAGCAGAACCCCACCTGACATCTCGCTCGCCAGACTGAGGCCCCTGAAAGGTGCAGAGGGAGTTCCAGGCGAGGAACTGTCGCTGCTGTTACTGACAGTGCCTTGATCAAAAGTATCCAAGTCACAGCTGACATCCTGCATATCGTACACGGTAGTCATCTTGAAACACCAAACATCTTAGTTGCGAACAGCACCTTGGCTCGTCACTGTTCACACACATCATGATCTGCGCAGACCCGCATCTTCAGCAAGTGTAGGTGCATTATGCGATTCTAAACAATCAAGATACTTTTATCATGCAGCAGGGCGCTTAAGGGCGTCGCTGCTTTTGAACATTCCCAGTGTGGAGTGCTCCGCGAGTCAGCCATAACCACATTTTGGCACCATCAGCTTGATGAGGGTTTGTAGAGGCACATATATGATGTATCGGCGATAGAGTGCAACGGAAACCCAGGGCAGCAAAAGGGCGCCAAGAAAAGCCTACTGCCCACAAAAAGCCTTCGTTTGCTTTCAAGTGGGCATATCGGCTTTTATAAGCTTGTACAAATATCATTACTCCACCTACCTGTCCACTGCTTCCACGGGACAGCTTGATAGGCGTAGCACTCATTTCACCTACCACGGGCGTCCATCAACAGGGGATGTCGTTGAGCAGAAAAGAGATGTGATGCTTGAGTGTTTGGATGGCAATGCTAGCAACAGAGAAAAGTGCAACCCCGTGGGTTGCCTTCGACCTTGCTTGCTGGCATCAAGTGGATGCACCTCGTATGCTGATCAAGGGCTGGTGGATCTCAAGAGTGTCAGATCGACATGATACAGCGCTTCGTTTGCGACGAGAGCCTCGCTTGCAGGGAAGGCACAGGAGACGGTTGGGTATGACAACGGCTGTCTCTTCACCCTGGGGTTTGTTTGCATTGTTGCAGCACAGTCATTGTTGAAGCAATCAGGTCATGATAGCAGATATAGTGCACATGGTTGCAGGCCGCGACGTTGAAAGCAATGAGCGCCAGGTGTCTTGCGCCCTGCGACAGGCAGCCTCATGCAGTTCGTTGTGGTCTCAACGTCAGGAATAATTAATAATGACCCTCAAGCAGTGCCGTTGGTGCGCAGTGTGACGACAGTGCGTTGTTCTGCATCCAGTACGGGCATGTTGGAACGGAAGCATCACGCAGCAGACACCCAAATGTCATAGGGCAAATGATTAAGTTGAACCGTACGACTTGCCGTTTAGTGCTCAAGAGTGGCAGGCATCAGCCACCCGCAGTGACTGCAGTGCGCCCTGAACTGCAACTGCAGCAGGTATACAAGGGATCAGGAGGCGTACGACGACTCTAACTGAAATGCGAGGTCCCTGATAGCTCCTCTGTGTGTACATTTAACCAACAGTCATGTGACAAAGACCCATAACAGCACTTCAATGCAGCAGTTCCAGGGTCCATTGTTGTCAGCCTGCTTACTCCCAGGGTGGCAGCCCGAGGGCCAGGGCTTGCACTTAACTCAAGCTCCATTTAGCGTACTACATAGGGCGCTGCAGAACGGTGCTGCACATGCTCGAGATCGCCTTCAATGGTGCATGCGTCAGACAGGTAGCCGGTGGAGTATCCCAGGACTTGCAATGAGATGACAGTTTCTTATCATCCACCAACTCGTCTTGACTGGTCGATGCTGAGGAAGGTCTTGCTGATTCCAATGGGCTCTTTCCAGCATGAGTCAACACAGTGAAACAAGTGTCGAGCACAGCAAAGTTGATGCAACCCAGGTGCACAGAATCAGCTGCATGCTGTCTGCTGACAAGCGGCGGACACAGCGTGCTGTCGCAGCTGCCTGAAGTACAAGGAACATCTATCTGTGCGGTGTGCAGTGACGTCAGAGGTGTATGCCTTATGCAGCAAAGGAAGATGGAAGTCTGCAGAGGCAGCGAGCTGCCTTGTGTCAGGCTGCGCAAGGTAGCTCAGATGGCACAACTCTGCGCAACACGCAGCATCACAACATAACCTCAAATGCAGCATTTTGGCATAGTAACTCAGGTGGGGATGAGCAACAGACACATCTCCAGAGTCACAGAAGGTTCAGGGCCTGCTATGTGTTCTAGCTTCTGCTTTGAGTGGCGGCCTTTTAGGAGCAGCAATCGCTTGTCTTCATCAGCCAGCATTGCATTGACTTCGCTGCACGAGCCAACCCTCTGTCACATGTGCTTTTGCAAAGCATGTTGCAGCTGCTCAGCTCTGCTCGGAGAAGACAAACAACTGTGATTGACTGCTATTGCTGACAGCATGCCAATTGAAATAGTGATCAGTAAATCAACTTCCCAAGTTGCTAGCAGCGTGGCCTTGCCGCTGCAGCAGCACGACTAACCTCATTTCCCTTTCAGAAGAAACCTTATCAGTTTCCATACCTGCAGCTGATCATACAGAGCCCTCATCGTATATCAAACCTGGACCTCCAGCCATCTTGTCGTCTGTTGAGCTGCCACTGAAATCCAGAATGCTGCAGCAGTCTCATGCTGTTTAACTTAAAAGCTAGCGGCTAGCTGCAGCTACAACAGCTGTTGTAAGCGTATACGTCCTGCAGGCTGGCTGACGTAACTTGTAGCCTATGTACGGTATGCTATCCGATGTGGCACAACATGCAGAAAAAGAACAATGACAGATGCACTTCACGGGTGACTGAACAAACATTGGTGATCAATCGCTGCTGCTGATCACAGCCTGTGATATCATATCTGTGATAAAGTTTATCATCTTGATGTCTGACTTGCTATCGGACAGACATTTAATCGGACAGACACAGAATCGGTCACGCCATGGCCCAGGTGGCGGTGGAATTGCGCCTTACTGGTGCTCAGGCCTGCAGGAACCAGTTGAAATTACTGCGTCTGATGCAATGTATACTGGATGCGTATGCACCACCAAGATGCAGAGCTGCAACGTGTATGCGGCACCTTTGCATACACAGAGTTGCTGCTGATGTCTGCGGCAGTGATCGCTGTAGTCTTGAGCATAATGCACCCACAGTGGAGATGTTGTAACAGAGTTACAGCCGTGCACCAAGCCCCGTGAGATTTCATCGTTCGTTCACAACACCTGCTGTCAGTGGTGCTGGTACAGCATGTTGGCAACGCTGCCAGCAACACACTCTGAGGGGTAGCTGTCAGCCATATGGACAGCAGATCTGCAGACGGTGCAGCCCTTGGTTTGCAGCTTACATGGAATGTGGTACGAGCACAGGAGCAGTATATTGGCACAGATATACAAGACTCCCAGACCTCATTTCTTTCGGCAGGGTAAGTTGTATCGGCAGGAGTTATGGACTGCACATGAAGCGATGTCATCCAAAAAAGCAAGACGACCAATGATTGAATGCTTGTTGATGTCTCAAATCAACTGCGGCAAACGGACGGCGCCCTCAATGCAGTAAAGACGCTCGACCGAGTCCCGCAAGCGATTGCCACTGATCCACAACACCACCATGCAGTCTGATGATCCTTATGATGAGATTAAGCAGGAAGTGGAATATGAGTTGCTACATGCGACACAGCTACGAAACGACCTATTTGCGGGTAACGGTGCTGCAGCTGAACAGCTCACGTACCAGTTGCAGAATGTCACTGAGCAGCTGTCAGCCTTGGAAGCGGCAGTACAGCTCATGGTAGATCAACCTGGAAGATTTCAGCTGGACGCTGACACTGCAGGCGGACGGCAGGTGGAGGTTGAAAAGCTTAGGTGGCAGCTGCAGGACCTTCAGGTTACATGTGCTCAGGTTGAAACGAGCACCAGTAGCACCAGCAGAAAAGCAAACCATCTGAAACTAGTTGGTGAGGTGGAGATGAACCAACGTAAGCTGATATTAAGGTGGCCTAAGTCGCTGTGTGCTGTTATGAAGGTTGGCCGAATTGAGGGAGTTGCTGCTCATAATGCAGATAATAGATTATCCTGAACATGCCTGACGGTCATTCACGTGTTCACATGAAATTTGTCAGTGACAGCTGAAACTTCATGTATAATGAATTGTTCAAGAGTTACATATCCAAGGCAACTGGGCATTGCCACGGTGTGAATTGACGAGAGTGCCATCTTGATGTTGTGCCTCACCTATATGTCAGCATGTGGTAGAGGCACAGGTTTCTCTGTTGATACTTGCATGCATCAGAACAGCCGCAAGTACAGCTTGCAGTGGTGCACCTCAGTGCTTACGGCACAACTCCCTTGTGCAACAGGCCTGGGTATTGGAGGTTATGGCATGTTGCAAAGCGAGTATGGTAGGAGTGGCAGCAACAGCAACAGCAGAGCACCACATCAGATTCACAAGCAAGCGACTGGCAATGGCAAACCACAGCTCAGCGTCAGCAGCAGTAACAACACTATGAGGGCCCTGCCAACATCATCGTCTGCAATGGGTAACTTTGCCAGTCAACACCGGCTTTCCCCACCTCATAAAGCACAGTCTGAAGTCTCAACAGGCACCGGGCGCAGTGGTTGGGACTCCAATGACTGGGACTCGTATGAGGATGCTGTGCAGCAGCAAGTGGTTGACCAGGACCAAACCCTAGATCACATCAGCGTGCATGTAGAACGAATAAAGCAGACGGGACAAGCCATGCATGACGAGCTAGAAGAGCAGGTGCGCCACTTTGTGTCTGAAGGAGGATGAAGCATATTTGTGTGCAACCAGTCCACATCCCGCTGGTATGAGCAGCCGTCCAAAAATCATGCTGACTCGTGTACAATTGATCACATGCCGGTACAAGCTCACACACATTTTGTGATGCCTCTACTGTCCCTGTTCCTCTGTCTGCCTGCAGTCACTGCTGCTGGGTGGGCTACAGGAGGACACAGACAGCTCACAGCTGAGGCTGCGGGGTCTGAGGAGGCAGGTGCAAGACGTCATACGCAGGTCAAGGACCGACAGGCAGCTGTGCTGGATACTGCTGTTGTTGATTCTGTTGGTAGTGATAACTCTCATAGCGATAGCTTAGCACCACGCTCACAATGCAACCGCTGCTGTTTGCCTATAGTCTTGCACTACATGTGCCGGTTACTTGGTGTCACTCTCCATGGTACATCCCAATAGCAGACTGCTCCCCGCTGTTTCTGAAGTGTGGTCAGCTCTCAATCTGAAAATTACATGAAGTAACTCGCCCATTGGAAAGAGCCAATACCAGGCTCATTGGGCATGAATTCAGCGGGTAACATCATCGGACTGGGTCTTTTGCTTGGTGTTGTCACTTGCGGGTATATTGTGGGTGTATTGTGGGTGTATACTAAACGCCTTGCTGCACGTTTGAATGAACCTCTGATTGTGACTCCTTGATGGAAGACTCCCTTATTGTCACCAACTTGATTGAAAATATGGCAGTGTCGTCTTTTGCTGTATTTATCGCTCACTTGGTCCTGCTGTTTTTGTTTGTCGTGTGCTTCATCTTCTTACAAGGCCTTCGGGTTGATGTATTGTATAGCTTCTTTCGGTGTAATGTTTGTACTGTACAAATTGCCAGTGCGGTTGATTTGCAGCTGCCAGTGTATACATGTGATTGGTTGTCTGTGTATGCCGTCACTGCTAGCAGCACTGTGGTTGACGCCGCATCTGTTGAGAACCATCAACTTGAAGGTGCTGCTGCTAGCAGCTTGAAGCGGTAGTATGAGCGTTTGTAGGATGCCACCAGCAGTGCTACTAGCAAAGCTTGAGTGTTCGTATGGAAGCATCTCTACTAACCTAGCAGACACCTAGTGTTGAATGTCATTGCTCAAATTCTGTTTTGTAATGCAGTGGATCAACCGGAGTTTGTTGTTCAGCTTTGCATGAACAACATACTTGTGGCTATGTTTTAGCAGTACTTTTGTGAAAAGGATATTTGGCTCATGCAGCAAATTGAATGTAATGCTGGCAGCAAAACTTGTGTATCTGATCAGGTGCATCGCATATGAGACTCAAACATTGCCCATGTGTTTGATCACATACGTTGCACTGCAAGAGCCACTGAATCTGGCAGATTTGCGATCTATATGTTTTACCCCCATGAGCCATGTGTTGGCTCCTTACGGGTGATAACCCTTAAAGGGTAACTTGTAGTAGTAGTAGTAGTAGTAGTAGTAGTAGTAGTAGTAGTAGTAATTATCAATACAATACAATTTTGTAATTACAATACAATACAATACAATTTTGTAATTATCCACTCAGGCTGAGGCTCGAACATGGCATGTGGATTGCACAGCACCGCAAGAGCCTCTTGAGCCTCTGAGAGTCTCTGACTCACTGAGCCTCAGGCTGAGACTCTGTGACAGGCCCTATGATATCACAGCCGGGACAGAGCTGGCACCCGGTGTAGTACGATTGACTCTGGCAGCGTGACTCTAGACGCGTCAAATCATCATGAAAGCTCAGAAGCATTGGATTACTGTAACAACTGACATGATGCCTGCATCACACTATTGGTACTAGTAACACATTATGCAAGGCATGTTGCTGATCAGGTGAGTCATGACTGCAGTAGCCTGCTAATTCATATGTAACATAATACTCAGCATGAGAAACACATGCATGTGGCCATATGGCCAACATTTCTACACGTGCTATGATAAGTTACGACTGGCTGCCGACATACAGGGCTACACACAGGGGCACACACACAGGGCTGAGCCCAAAACTTGACAGACGATTGGCACACAACATGAAGTAGTTGCACTCTGTGCAGGTGTCGGCGGTGCGCACATGCACCATGCTATGCATCTGTTGGTATACAAACAGTGCAACACCCTGCCAAATACATCCAATAGACCCTGCATGCTCTGTGAAAAAAGAAAGGAGAATTTGGCTCGTGCAGCAAAGTGAATGCAATGACAAGTGCCCAGAACGTGCAGCTTGCACGTGGCCAACAAATATACTCAATGGATACCGTGTCACAACTTGAAGGCATCCAACTGCCGCAATACATCATCACTGCCTTTCTCTAAGGCCAGCTGTTGTGCAGTCCTCCCACTTTTATCCACAAGACCCACATCTATGCCGGCGGCCAAGAGCGGTCCTATGAGATGGTGGTGATTCAACAACGCAGCTATATGCAAAGGAGTGTGGCCATTGGCATCCTGCACGTTGACGGTGATGCCTCTGTCAATCAAAAACTGCACCATGTCTTGTTGATTGTGGTAGGACGCAACATGCAGAGCTGTTATGCATCGCGGTTCGCCTGCATTACATGAGACAACAAGCAAACTCACTGACAAGTGATAGCACCAGATTTTGCCGGTGCAAGCAGTCACTTGAAAGTCAATCAGATGAAGTTCCCACATGGCAGAGGAACATGAAGGAGTTTTTGTGGTTGCCCAACACCTCACGCAACGTTTCAATATACATCCATCTGTGCCATGAGTAGGTCTGGAGCGCTTGCCTGTATGATTGACGTTTGCATTCCGATCCAGAAGGTGTTCAGCAAGCTCCACATTCCCCAGTTCAGCTGCAGTATGCAGAGGTGTCAACCCTTGTTCATCTTCATCATCAACACCAGCAGCATTCTGCAGACATAGCAGTGCTGACAATGTTTTAATACATCTCTGCTGTAAGTGCGTGACCATAAGGCCACAACACATGGCACAGACTGCTTATGGATGCCTTGTCCGCTCTAATGCAGTGTCAAGGCGTCCCCATGCACACACAATGTGCATCATACAGAGCTCACAGATAACAGCAGGCAATACGGCAGGCACACCTCCTGCAACAACATCAGCAAGCAGCTCTCATGCCCAAGTCTCGCTGCCAGGTGAAGTGCCCTCCAGCCACTGGCCATTGCTGCTTGTGGGTCAGCGCCTTTCTCCAGCAGCCACTTGATGAGTGATGGACTGTTGGCTTCTACTGCCAACATCAGGGGCGTGGCACCAGCTTCATCTCTGAATAGAACAAGTTGCAGCGTACAGTCAGAAAGGATCTTCTAGATCCCACCGCACCAAAGGCTTTGTTGGTCAACAGGGGACAACCGGATCGGTTCCAAGACAGTAAGAAAGGAGCTTCTACAAAATGAGTCACAGGTAGTAAGATATCACACTAGTCAGCATATATGCCTTGGACACTTACTATATTGCTCCTGCTTGTAGCTCAGTGTGTGTATACGCACTAGTACACCTCTAAAACCACTCACGTGCAGTTAATGTCTGCCCCTGACGCCAACAGCAGTTCTGCTGCCTCCGTGCTGCCCCTGCTGACAGCTATGTGTAATGCGGTGCGCCCAGCACCCCCAGCAGCACGCACATCAGCTTCATGTTGTATCAATAGATGCATAGTGGGCAGGTCCAGGTTCTTTGTGGCAACCTGCAGCGGACGAGTTAACATCAGGCTTGAGCACCAGTGGCTGCAGAGTACATGCCTGATCACTCACACCAGGCAAGCAAGACAGTTGTATGCACTAGAATATGGTGCTGGCACAGCAGTGCACACCATCAAGCATGGGAAGGGGAGGTGTGGCCAGCCTGCTTCAATCCTGTGCTGCAGTGCATGACTCTCCCACCTGTAGTGGCGTGTTATGAAGACTATCTGCTACATTGATGAGCGCACCAGCTCCCAGCAGCAGTTTGATTGTCAATCCATAGTCATAATCTCGGTTGAGCCACTGACTTTCAGCCATCTCCACTGCAACATGCAAAGGGGTCTGACCCTTGTTGGTGTGCGCCATGACCTGTTCAAAAATGAGTGAGTAGTTGATATGAATTGGGCAACGCGGTAGCTCAGAGTGCACTGCTGTATTTGAAATCCCTGTGACACAGCTTGCTAACGACCTGCAATTCGCTTGTTACCGGTCAACAGTGCACTTATCTGAACATACAACTGGCTCTTGTCACAGCTGACAAGGTGGAAGTCATGTAGCTGAGCATATACTAGAGCGGCAGACACCCTGTGTGGCCGTGAAGTCCATGCCCAGTTCAAAGGGAGATACTCAGTTGCTTGAAAGTCACAGCAGTAAGGTGCTCTCAAAACCAACCTGGGCTCCTCTGCGCAACATCAGGTCTGCTATTCTTGCTGCGCCATAATAGCAAGCAACATGTAGGGGCGCCCAACCATCAAAGTCTTCGCTGTTTACCTGCACACACATGACAAGCAAGAGGAGTGCTGGTGGCATGGGAACCCAGATACTCCAGCGACCACACAACAGGCAACACTCCACTGCTCTGATGCTACTGCCCCACCCTCTGGTTTCAGCGCTACTGCGCATAAATACATCAGCTTCACCTATTGGCTTATTGACTCGCAAGCCTACTGCGGGCCATCTTCAGTTGCCCCTGATAGTTGTAAGTGCAAGAACTGACTGCTAAACAAGATTGAAGGACAGCTGTAAATGGGCAGCACACTACTGTACAAAGCTATTCCCAGTCATGCCCAATACAACATTGCCAGCTGAAGCCACTTGCAGGTTATGGGCTGTGGCCATGTTATGCTGCGCACGGAACCACACCAAAGTCTGGCTGCAATCAAGGTGGTTGCAGACCAGCTGTGCAGTCTGCAGAATGCAGATTCCAAGGCTGTAGTGATGCCATAGTTATGTGCTGCCAAAGCTGAGCCTTCTAGTGGTCACAGCAACAGCCTCACACACCTTAGCTCCTGCTTCCAATAACGCCGCGACAACATCTTCATGTCCTTCATTGACGGCTATATGCAGCGGAGTACGATTGTCCTCTTCCCGTGGCATATCTATGTTGGCACCATGGCCTGCAACATGCGTACATGAAGACGTCGGAAACGAGCGTGGCAGGCATGCACCTTTGACGAATAGAAAACCTTTCTCCCAGTATTGACAATCTGCACCAATCACCTCTGCTACATACCCCTGCTTGCTTGTGTGCTGTTGTCCCCAGAGGAGGTTTACACATGGTCAGACTTGAGTCATACCTGACAGCAACAGTGCTGCTATGAATACATCTGCTGCTGCCAACTACATTGACTCTCCCGGGCAGTGACCCCTGCCATGCAATCCTCTTGAAGCACCGCCCACACACCTGTCAATATGGTGACAGCTTCTGTTAATCCCCTGTCTGCTGCAACGTGTATTGGGGCCTGACCCTCATCATCATAGTCATTCAGCTCTCTAGTGCCTGAACTGCTGCGAGCGAACTCTGCTAGGCAATCAACATCACCTACGTGACAGCAGCAGCCAAATCAATGCACAAATTAAAGCAGAATAAAGCAATACATGTCCATTGCTTGCTCATCATTGGCCTTTGGGTCATTCAAGGACAGATGTTCTTATGCACAACATGATCAAGCAGCATGCCAGGCTTGCAGGCTACCACCAACCAGTGATCTGGCGCATATGATACTTAAGAAGCACTACCTTGCTGTACAGCCTCGTGCAGCTTGAATCTCCCTGATACTCTGCGAAACGTATTGCATATTCCCGACATCCGGGCTGCTGCTGTGGTAATAGCTCTAATTCAATAACAGAGCGACCAAAAAGCCTTTGCAACCGCACTAGATAGCAGCAACAGAGAACTGCTCCTCGCTACATTTGTACCCGACACTTCCACCTTCGATCATTTCGGATGCAACCCCTCCTAGCTAGCCCAGATATTCTTTTGTACATAGACTTGATCATTGTCTGACATTCGAATACGGAGGCTTGGCTCTGCGCAAAGACCTCCGTGTTTATACACTACAACGAGGAGGGCAGCGAGCGCACGACAGCAGATGCACGACGGGTACACCACGAAACAGCCCCAAATGTGACCTAAGTGCATGAGATCACTATGGCTCGAAGCTGCAAGTGAGCAACTCACGACACACTCGCAGCCTGCTACTGCCAGCAACTTCTACTGATCTGCAACAAGTGTTCTGTAGGACGGTTTGCATATCTTACCAACTCGAAAGTTCATACCGAGGTTATCAATGTCTATGTGATACTGACATGGTTGATCAGCCACTATGAGCATACCGGTAGATTAAGGTGTTGATTGGAGCTGTTGCTGTGCCTATTGCAAACACATGATGTGAGTGCATTGCAATCAAGTGCAGTTGTGCACTGAGTAGAGACTCAGCCACACAGAGCGCTACGATCCTCATACATGGTAGTCTGGCTGCTGTTGCTGCTGTTGCTGTTGTTGCAAGCTTGTTTCCACAGTCGTGCGTAGTATGTTACATTGCTAAAGCCTTTAGCCATGACGGTCAAGGCCCACAACGGTTGTGGGCAGAGAACGGGGCACAAGTCACAAGGACACGCCGACGGCATGCTTGGAGTTGTCCTGAGACGGCCACAACTTGGCAGAAGAAGGCAGAATATAACACACTTTATCATTCAGTGACGCTTGCTGGCTGTTGGCACTTTTGCCAGTGTCCTGCCTAATTTTGGTATGAGAGGGAGAATTGCTCTCACGGGAGCCTGGAGAATGAGATGAGTAATATCATTGACTTGAGCAATAGTTGTGCATGGTGTCTATAGTCCACGTCACTGTGCTTGCCCAGTCCCGTCCTGCAGTGATCAATACAGCCGAATTCGTCGTGAACTTCACGACTGACTTGGTTGACTATAGGTTATTAGCGATTATAACAAGTTATTGACACCTCCGTTATATAGCAACAGCAATCCCGCACGAGGCGCAAGAGGAGCACGGCAGAGCGAGAGGAAACTGCAGGCATCAAGGTCGGTGGCGGTGCTACCACTTGCACCGCATGATGCAACGCTTGCTGCTGCACCATGCAGTGTCCTGCCTAATTTTGGTATGAGAGGGAGAATTGCTCTCACGGAAGCCTGGAGATTGAGATGAGTCATATCAATGGCTTAAGCAAGAGTTGTGCATGTGGTCTATAGTCCACGTCACTGTGCTTGCCCAGTCCCGTCCTGCAGTGACCAGTACAGCCGATTTTGTCGTGAACTTCACGACTGACTTATGGTTCGAATATAGGTTATTAGCGGTTATAACAAGTTGCTGACACCTCCGATATGAAGCAGCAGCAATCCCGCACGAGGCGCAGGAGG
>LWCB01014143.1:0-11688 GCA_001630525.1 Coelastrella sp. M60 | reverse complement strand
CTTGGGGTGGATTGTTTACACAAGGTGGCACCAACGGGGTACTTGGTGTGCCTGGCTGAGAAATATTTCAGGGCTGGTGTAGATACCCTGTTAGCTCAGCTTAAGTGAGCCGGTGAACGGCTCCCCCGTGAAACGAGTCAAACGAAAAAAACGAGTCAAACTAACTAAACAGATCAATCAAATCAACGAGCTGTACTTGCTTGGGGTGGATTGTTTACACAAAGTGGCACCAACGGGGCACTTGGTGTGCCTGGCTGAACTCTGAATAAATTGACACGTACATTGGGAATTGAAGAAGCCACAAGCAAACAACTTGCTTAACAACTCCATACAATTGCGGTCGCCCACCAGAGCGCATATGGCAGCACCCAAGGGCCAAACTTATGGAGTTAGGCAAGGCTAGACCACAGCAATCACAACGCTCAAATGGAACAAAACCCCACCAGCGAAACAATCATTGCAAGACCCCCTGTCACAGGAAAACACGGAAGATCAAGTGACTCTGTAGCCAATGTCCTTTGGACATACCGTATCGCTGCTTCGGGAGCAAGAACGGAAGGTAGGGAGAGTGTAGGCGTACCGCGTCACGCACACTTCCTCCCTCAAAACACATCTATGCCCCCGAAGTGGGGCACCCCATCGGAGCCAGCAAGTCGCTCATGGAGTTTTTTTACGCAGGCACCTATTGAAGGCGCTTGGCGTAGGTTCATTAATTCATTCATGACAGCCAAGAGCTCAACATATGCATATATTGTAATCATTGGAACTCAGCATCAGTATATACACACACTACTATACAAAGTTGTTGAGTCATGCTGAGTCACTCGTGGCACCCTAGTCGTTGTCATGTTATTGTTTCGTTATGTTGTTAAGTTGCTGTCAAAATATGGCAGTCACAATGAGTTTGATGGTGGTTTCTGGTTTCTGGTAAAGCATAGATCTGATATCATGTCTGCACATCGTGGTGTTGCCTTACGGTATGCTGCAATTGCAGGTACCAACTAGGCAAGCATGCGTACATTGTGCAGACACTATGTTGCAGGGTGCAATGCAGGCGTGCTGTTAGGCTCATCTATGTCCTGACTCTATGCATACTTTGATCATCCCTCTGCATATATGTGGGTTAGGGGGGAAGGGTATCATGCTTGGACTTTGTCCTAATGCAAGGGTTGAGCCCTATGCAAGGGGGTGGGGGAGGGTTTTATGTTTGTCATGCAGGTCTGTTAGTTGCACACTTTCACAGGTAGACCTAGGCAAAGAGCTCTTGTGTATGCTGGGTCTCCTGGCCTAATGAGAAGGCAACCACCTATTTTTACCGGTGCCGCACATCCTCGCCCTGTCATGCACATGTTGTTTGGCATAGGATGGTGTCAGTTGTGCTTGCTTGGGGTGGAGTACGCAAGGCGGCACCAAGATGGTACCTGGTGTCCCGGCCGAGAGCGGCTGAGAAATATTCAGGGCTTGCGTAGATATCCTGTTGGCTGAGCTTCAGTGAGCCGGCTCCCCTGTGTGCAGATCAATCATATCTGGCAGCACAACGGCTGTAGGAGGTGAAGCAACAAGCGGTGGCTGGTTTTGGTTGCTATTGACTGATTTCTCTGATCTGAATATAGCTGCTCTGAATATCGCCAGTTGATACATAAAACACTTTCAAAGTCGTAACACGCGGTGCTAGGCATGGTAAAAGCAACAACATAAATACATAGCTTGCCTGAATGTATGCAGAGCCCTCTACTTGCCCATTTGTGCATCAGCCAAGTCCAGCAGTGATACATCTAGTCCCGCTTTAGCTAACGTCGTGCCAGTCTCACCTACGGCAAATACGAGATGGGTTAGCTCTTTCGTCTTGTGACTCGGCTTCTACACATGGAACAAGTTGAGGGCTTGGAAAGAGCCAACGCCATCTGCCGGAATATCGCCAACTGATCTGGTCCATGGGCTACTGTCAAAGTATGCGCCGAGGACGTCTCACACTAGAGTAGGGAGGTATGTAGCGGAATCATTCCAATAGGACTTAAGAGTAGTACATTCCAATAGGACTCCTACGCCAATAACATACCAAGTTGTCCTAAGATCTTAGAACAACTCTAGAGTAGTCTATAGGTGGGCTTGAACCCCACTTGTAGGCACCGCCATTGGGGGTTGGATCCTGTTACAGTGGCTTGACTTTGTTTGTTGTGTCTAGAATGCGACCAAGGTTGCAAGATTGTCTTTGTGACAATCTTCTGCTTAAATTGTGCATTGCCATCAATCAGACATCATATGCTGCTACCGCAGCTACATCACACTTGCAATTGTGAACATGCTGATACAGCTTCTTGAGCAACGGGTCTACCACTGTTTGTATTTTTGTCCACCATGCTTCCATTTCCTTGAAACTTGTAGCAGCGCTTAGGCCAACTTGAATGTCCGTCACGCCTTGACAAGCTACTTGCCCTGAAGTTGACCGTAATGATGCATGGCTTTTGATGTGACACAAGAACACTCCGGGTGTGGCGTTGAGTTTGCGCAATACTGCCGCATTCACCTATAAGACAGCAAGATGGCGAGATGCAAGCAATGCAACAACTGTCAACCTGTTTCCATGCTTGGCAAATTGATAGGGGTATCCATTGCTCATGCTTTTGGAGGAATCTCAACCGCCGGCGGCCACCATCAACATGCTATGCTATGTATCATTTGCTCAGAAAAAGCCTGAACAATTCACATTGGGCAATCACATCGCCCACCTCATCGGACACTACACCATGCAAAGGGGAGCCAACTGCAGTGAATGTGATAACAGCTGAAGCCAGATCTTGTTTCTGTGCTGCATCTTGTGAGCTGTTGGGGCTCGCTTGTAGTGCAGGCTCGGCCCATTTGGGTGTGATGACCTGAAATCTTGGATGTTTCTCAATCAACTGTGTCAAGTGAAGTGATGGCCTAATCATTGAGATCATTGGCCCCTGTTCTATATATGTGTCTAAATCGCTGCATGTCGTCATGACGCCGTTCTCATCCGTTTTTGTCAGTGAGCATAGGCTGCATTGACACCTGCTTATAGCACATTGTTGTAGACCCTGTTGCAAATGTTGCAGTGCCTCCCTCTGGTGTCCAATCATCACCAGCTGCACCCCAGGTGGTCCCAGCCAAGGACCCTCACAACCACACTCAACTCGCTGCTTGCCACTGAGGTGAAACACGTAGCGCTTGTCCCTCTGCTGCTGAAACCACACAAAGCCCTTGGCACGGAACAGGCCTGCAACATACCAAACAGACATCTGATTCAGCAACCCCTTGTGGACACACAAATGCAGAATCAAGAGGTTGCTTGAGGTTGCAGAAGAGATTGACCTGGCAGCATTTATTACCATCAGTGCTTTGCATGTACAACATACAATATGAGTTGCTTCATCTGCATACACTGACCATCGTCTATAACGCCAAGGAAGTGCCCAAACTCTGTGAAGGACCTACTGACAAACCAAAACAGCCAGCCTATGAACACTTGAGGCAAAACAAGTAACCTTGAAGGCCCACTCTATGCTTTTGTTTGATTGTTTGTCAAAACCATTGTAACCTCACAAGCTTTCAAAGAAGGCTTGCCCCGCTCACCTGTCGATGGCACTAGTTGCTGTGCCACAAAGCTCTGAAAGCAAGCCATGCACAAGGGCTCAGCTGAAGTGATGCTACAAGAGCCGAAGCTGTTGTGGTCATGGTGTGAATTATCGTGTGCAGGTGACTGGCCAGGAGACACACGGCGGCGAACCAGCGATGCACCTGTAAAGTGGCAGCATAGGGCACTTCACAAGCTGGTCCCACAACAGTAACGCAAGATGGGTCAATTGTCAAATACGTACCACAATCCAAGTATTGACTTTGACTGTCACTGGACAACCTGCTAGTACTCACACGCACCTTTCAGCAACTTGGCTGGCGCCCGATCGACATCCCTGCTGCACAATGCAAGTCTATTTGAATTTGCCTGTTGCCTCGGAGGTTGGAAAGTTGCTGACATCTACCAAAACTGTAAAGAAAGGTTGAACTTCGAACTCTCCGTACCTCTTCTTGGCGCGAATTTTGCTGTTGACACAATAGGGTCATGAGACAAGAAGGCGATCTCGCCCTGAGCGCAAGCACCTGCTGCTGCTGCTGTTGTTGTATCAGCCCCATCCTGATCATTGGCTGCGTAGTCTGCCACATCCAAGTCCAAGAAGGCCTCAGCAGGTACCTGGCATCACACACGTGCACAGAAGCAGCATTTAAAACTTCAACGACATCACGTTCGCCACAGCTTGTTGATGACTGCAACGCACAAGACCTGAATGGCTTGCTATGATCATGACCGGATGATGTCAAATCAGTGGTAGAGCAACAGAGCATATTGAAAGCTAGAAGCATCCCTGACACCATCTGCTCCAGCTACTCTAGGTCACACAAGTGCAATGACCACCACCCCAGGATCATGCTGCCTTGTAAAATACAATCTGCTCCTTGACACCCCCCCCTCCCACTCCCTCCCAACCTGTCCATATCTGGCCCTCAACATCCTGACTCCAGGTGTCAGCTGCTGGACCTGGTCTTCAACATCAGACACGGCACCCAGAGACGCCAGATCACACTTGTTCAGAACAACAATGTCAGCGGCCCGCAACTGCAAAAAAAACTTACAGCTCAGTTTCTGTTGTGCAGCGTTGTTTGCGAATCAATGAGCACAAGGAGACTTTGTTTCCTGAGTACAAGGAGACTGGAAAATGCATTGATTTGAGGGCAAGCAAGCCCCGGCTCTGACTCTAGCGTCATTGCTAAAAAGAGTGAAAAAGTGCAGACACACAATCTCACTATCAAAGTCATTGCAATGCTATGGTTGTACAACATGCACTGTGCAAGTATATGTCATGTGACTCTACCCATCGTCCTCACCTGTGCCTGTGCCACCCTTTCCTGCATTACCTGAGGTCCCGCTTCTGCATCCACCACTGCCACCACACCAGTCAGCCTGAATCCTGCTGCACTGAGACTGGCGGCCAGGGGCTCAGCATCAGCAACACCAGACGTCTCAAGCAGCTGGAAGACAGCAGCAGGGAGCTTGAGGTGCTCAGCAAGACTTGTCAGATCCCTGACAAGTCTGGGTGGTCTTATAATGCTTTACTTAAGCAAGCTTGACCCTGGGCATCCTCATTCCAAACAGAAAGTTGCCAGGCTAGTTGTAAACAAGTCTCAAACTGCTATGGTTGCTGTATGGTCACTGGCTCAGGTGGCGGATTACTCAGGTTGGGCTGAAGTGTGACTGCTGACAGCTGCTGTTGTTATATATGATTTTGTCTCACCAGGTAGTCCAGGTGCTGGTAGTTACTGCTAGAGGTCAACTCATCTAAAGCTGCCTTGAGGTCATCATATACGGCACAGCAGGCACAACCTCCTGACAGCTGAGTGGCCTTAATGCCTGCTGCCGCATTGCTGTTGCTGCTGTTCAGCAGCTGGCTGTCAACATCAAGCTGGGCAACTTCATTCACCAACACGCCAAGCTTGAGTGTGGTTCTGCAGGTTGTAATCTGCGTATATGTAAGTATTGAGATATGTTGCTGCAGCAGCCAAGAGTGGCTTGCAAATGACACTGACCCTGGGATTTTTGAACTATGGTACTAGGCTCAGCAACGTCACTGCCATCTCCTACAAGTGATACACACGGTGTTTGTGCCGGACTGTGTACACGACCACAGGCACCTGCCAACTCACCCAGCTGTCGCAAGAAGGTGCTGCAGTAAGGTTGTCTTTCCAGCGCCGAGGAACCCCGTGATCACCAAAGCAGGAACCACTGCAGCCAGATTGACGTTTCAGCGAACATCTGCTGCTACTGCTGCTGCAACTGTCAATGCTTGCTTTCGCCTGCATATCCGTACACACCTCTATTGTGCCCTGCACCCTGCTTAAGCAGCTGATCTTCATACCGTTTGCTGAGTATGGCTGCCGCAAGGTGCCGGTCGCTGGTGTTGTCGTTGCTGGAAGACTTCATCGCGTCTAATCAGCAATTGCAGCTGTCGTCAGAGCCAGTCCAAGAGCATAGAAGCGCATACAATCGGTTCTATAATAGTAGTCCTATTCTGTGTGTGGAGTGCATGACAGCTCTTAGCTTCAAGAGCTTCAAGGCTTCACCGTTCCTAGGTTAGAGCGACTTTTACCAGTCGTCTAGGCTTCGCAACAATTAAGTGCCTGTCGGATCCCATGCAACACAATTACACAATCATAAACTTGCTAACAAACCATCAGCGTATCGTTGCCTTGCCCTTACAGCATCAACTGCCGTCCTGCGGGGCAGTAACCAGCAAGTTCTACGGTTGGTGAACAGTTGGCCTGACTGAGGTCCTTGTGTGGCAGTACAGCAGCTTGACAGTGTAGTGTTTCCACATCACACCCGGTCGCGCCATCAGAGAGATGTCTGTATTCGAGCAGTTCCAGCTGGATGAAGACAAGTTCATAGACCTGCTGACCAAGCTTATAGGCGAGTCCAAGTATCTACAAGTAGGTTACTTTAGTCAGCCATGAGCAGTTTCATCGAGTGCACTCATTTGCTCTACGTACGTTCTGCGTAGTTGCTTTGGGCTGCTTCCTGAGCATGCGGTTCCTGTCCTGCAGAACAACCCTCCAGAACTTGTACCCACAGAAGACAGGTTAGATGACGGTCAGCTGCTCAGTCCTGTAGCACATACACCAAGCATCAGATCTGCATATGACATAGTTGATCATACCATGCATCGATTTCTTGTAGCACGTACAGCAGCAGCTGACCTGCCCAGTGTTGTCTGCTGCATGTGCTGTCCTGATGCTGGTGACACTGACAACCCCGCCTTTACTTTGAAGAGGTAAGAGTCTGCAATCCGGAGCAACCTGTTGTTCTTAAGTTGTCCAGAGGTCTTCTCTGTCGCCACCGGGTGGCTGATGCATCACTCGCCTTTGCATTTTGCTGAGCCATCTCCATACTCATCTCATTGTCTTTCTCTTCACCGCATGACATGTGCCGCCACTTCCTTCAAGCCTGCCGCAATTGACATCCCAACTGCTTGTGCTGCTCCTCCTGTTACTGCTATCACTTCCTCTCCTGTGTCCTTCCCATCAGCTGCCCGACATGTTCTGGATGTTCTTGAACCTCTGAGTGTTGATAATGGAGGTCCTCTTATTGTGCGGCACATCTCCTTTGTTGAGGGTCGCGGCAACATCATTGTTGAATATCCCGGAGAGCCAGGGGCAGGCTGTATCAGCTTCGTGGGAGCACACATGGTGCGGAAGCATATGTCAGGAATGCCGTGCATGAACATGCATGGCCTTGAGCAAGATGATGCAATGTTCATCAATCCGTAATCACCACTTTGCCATTTGATGTTCATGTCCTCCAAGGTAAGGCATTACTTTGCTTTGGCTGCTGTTTGATCTGCTGGTGTTGTTTTTGTCAGTAGAGTGTGTTTGTAACATGCTTTCTCTCCTAAGCTGCTGCTGATGCTGCCACCACCTCAGGATGTTGTGACTGCCAATCCCGAGAGCTGGAGTTTTGACCCGTTCAGTCTGACTCGTGATGGAGACAAACTTCAGGGCAGGGGGGTCACTGACTGCCTGGGACATGTGGCGCTCATGACAGAGCTCTTCAGGTACACGACAATGACAGCAGCAGCAGTTGCGGCAGCAATGATTAAACGCAGCAAACAACAGCAGCAGCACTACTAATTTCATGTACTAGACCATGACATTATGAAGGACCACACTGCTGATACCTGAGAGTAACATGTCACTGATCGGCACCAGGCAACCGAACATGTTGGTGGAGGTGAGATATCACCTGCTCCGTATGGCTTGTGAGCTGTTTTCTGTAGACTTGCAAATAGACATGTCTCTGTTTTATGAGGACCCATGACTCATGGACATCAATAAGTTTCCTTGTCGTCGTTCCTCTGTACAGGCAGCTGGGCACCTTGAAGCCGAAGCTGAAACCGACAGTGTTAGGAGTCTTCATTGCTAATGAGGAGAACTCAACTGTAAGTGAGACATTCCAGTTGTGATGTGTGAGGGAGGCAAGCTTCAAAGGGCTGCAGTGTTGTTTCCACGCAATTCATGTCATGCAGCTATAGCTGCTTGTATATGCTTCAGCAACATGAATCAACGGGCCTGAGAGCAAGCCACATCATGCATGATTCCTTTGAGCTATGCGACATGAGACAATTGTCTGCTGCTCTTCACCACTTACTATTTATTGTTTTGACTCATTCTTGCCTATCTCATCATGCAGCTCCTTGGGGTTGGTGTTGATGAGCTTGTGAAGCGTGGTCATCTTGATCAGTGCAAGCAGGGCCCGCTGTACTGGCTGGACACTGCCGACAGTCAGCCTTGTATTGGAACAGGAGGAATAGCAGCATGGCAACTCACTGCACACGGTGAGGAATATTGTCAAGATTATCAGTGAGCATCTGCTCGTACGCAAGTAACTTCTGTGCAGCAACACAAGTGGCAACAGATCAGGCAGAACTAGAAAAACCAACAGCCGAACCAGCAGCGAGAGGCTGTCCTTGCTGTGAACATGATATCAGTGGGAAAGAGTGGTTGTATGTATGTCATGTCTTGCTTTTGTGTGTTCCATGTACAGCAGTGTGGTGTTTGACAGCTGGGTGCTGTAGCCTGTGCTCCATTTCACCCATTGCTGTTGCAGTTGAGTACCAGGCAGCTGCTGCCAATGCCTCCCTGTTGTTGTTATTTATTGTTTTAGGCAAGTTGTTTCACTCTGGTCTCCCTCACAAGTCCATCAACCCGATTGAGTTGGCAATGGATGCCGTCACAGAGATTCAGAGGAGGTTCTATCAGGACTTCCCACCACACCCAGAAGAGGAAAGGTTGGTCACATCTTCTGTGTGATGTATGCACGCATGTGGGAGGTCTCACATGTTGGTACTGCCTTGATGCACTGCATGCTATGTGCGCTGCTGACAGTGAGACAGATTAAGTGTTTAGTATGTGTTCCAAGATGACTCTGCACATGAGCCCTCACAACATGTATGTCTCATAAGCAGCAGGACTACAACAAGTGAACGCTGATAGCAGAGTGTCGTCATTACAGGCTGCAGGTCTGAGCAGCTCCTCACACGGCAGAGCTTCTTGTTGTGTCGCTTCTAATACCATCAGATTGTCTTTCCAGGGCACACAGCCTTTATGTCCCCTGTTGCACCATACTGTTGCAGGTATGGCTTTGCCACCTGCAGCACCCTGAAGCCCACTCAGTGGAGTTATCCACCAGGCAGCATCAATCAGATACCTGGAGCAGCGACAGTATGTGGAGACTGCCGCATCACACCATTTTATGAGGTGGAACAAGTGCGTCTGTGGATGTCATGCATGCTGTTCTTTTTGAGCAGATGTGATTGCTCTGTGCGCAGAAGCAAATGTGCAGTGCAACAGCATCAGACCTGCAGCTGTCAGCTCACAGCAGCTACCAGCAAGCAGCGTACTTTGTCAAATTCTGTATGTTTAGTTACAGCTTGGTAGTTACAAGCTTGTTGATGAAGCTCAGTGCTGTATGCCTGCGATGGTAAAGTGTGATGTTAAAGCTGCACAACGAAACTTGCTTGTCCAGGTAATGAGCAAGATCCGCAGTTATGTTGATGACATCAACGCCCGGCCTGATGCTCTGCTCAAGGGTCAGCGGGGGCCATACAGCAAGTATGAGCTGCCTGATGAGGGGCTGAAGGGAAGAGTGGACTTGAAGTTCTTTGACAACGTGGGCAAGGGGGTAAGTTGAAGTGGCAGAACGGTGAATGAATCATGCGGAAAGTCATCACTGGCCAATAGTCTGTTCATTAACACCATGGCACTTTGCCTGTTGCACAATTTTTACAGGATTCACATACAGCACTACATGCTGTTTTGTAGAGTCTTAAATACAGTTTGTTGTCTTGTTGTTGCTGCAGGTGGCCTGCAACCTGGAGTCAAAAGGTAAAAGCCGGGACCAGAACCGATACAAAGGTGTTCTCCTGCAGTCAGCAGCATCAAGATGTCAGCAGTGTCAGCAATGCACCTGCTTCAGCTTCTTTGTCATCAGCTTGTGTGTTCTGTGCCACTTGAGCTTGACACCGCACTGGTTCAGTTCCTGGGCATAGTCAACGTGCACTGCAGCAATGCAGAAACAGCAAAGCACTGTCCACCCTTTCCTTGCGCCCCGAGATCTCCACATCGCTGAATTGACAAGCAAGTGTCACAGCGAATCAACACCACCACCTGGATGCATTGATTGCCCCTCTGCTACCCCCGCTATCTGTCCTGCTTCTGCAGGTTTCTCTGCGCTTGTTGATGCCTTCACTGATGTTGTTGGTGACTGCAAGCCCTACAGCATTACCGGCAGTCTGCCCTGCATTAGAGATTTGCAGGAGGCGGGATTCGATGTGCAGACCTTGGGATTTGGCAAGCTGGCAGCCTATCATGCCAACAACGAGTTTGCATACCTGACAGACTTCAAAAAGGGCTTCAGAGTGCTGGCAGTGTTGATGGAGAAGTACAATGCAGCAGTGAGCGGATGAGATGGAATGCTGGTAGGGGGGGGGGACACATGAAGGCAGTTGGCCTGAGTCAAACTACGTGCTGCTGAGGGCATATTAGGTATCTTACTTATTGCATGCATGGCTAATTCTTTCACATGCTGCTGAGGGCACCTTTGGTATGTTTCAGGTTACTGGCGTATGCATCTGGATATACCTTGCTCGTGTGCAGTTGTTGATCAAACAGCAACCACCTTTGGAGTGAAACGTCTGGTTTTGTGTTTAAGCAACAGTGTGGCGACTGTTGGGGCTCTTGGCCATGACCAAGGCAAAAACTCATCAGGCACAAGCAAGCAGCTACTCCATATGAAAAAGGCGGGGCTTTTGGTAGTGGTATTGAGCACGTTGTAACACTTGCAGGACTTATTTTGCAGGCCCGACCAGAGTGTGTAGTGGCAGTGGTGTAGAACTGACAGCCAACCTCTTTGCTAAACTCACTGCAGTCAGCCATAGCCTCTTTGGCCAACCCTTTGTTTGCCTAATTTATGTCACAAAATGGTGCACTGTAGCTGCATGCATTTGAGAAAGATACAAGTAAGGATGCACGATGGGAACCTCCGTGAGTCACCGACCGTCTGTTGCGCTGGCAGCGACCGCCTTGCCTGGTATCAGCACCTGACCTTATGCAGACTGTGCAATCAGACTGCATGCTGCTTTCACGTCCCTGAGTTGACAAGCGATCTTGATAAAATCTTTTGCGGTCTGCAAGTGACAACTAGATAAGCATATCACAGCTACAGGTTCACCGGCACCAGCACACCCAGCGGTGCTTGTTCACCAACAGGCAGTACAACGACAGTGGCGTAGGGCTTGCCGATTGATCGCGGACACATCAAGCTGCGAAAGTCTACGCCTGTACTTGTGCAATACCATAGCCTATTGTAGTCACGCCTTCGTACACAAACTGTTGCGGATGGCGAAGCGTAAAGCAGAAGCAATGAAGCAGGCTGCGGAACCCAAAAAGGAGACGCTTGAGCAGCAAGATGATGAAGAGCACGAGCCATCAGCATCAAAAGAGGACGAAAGTGGGTATAGCGATGAGTCAGGGGATTCTGAAGGCTCTGATGACTCTGCACCTGATGTATCAGACGAGGGAGAGGAAGACAGCCCAGATGAGGACCCTTTTGATCAGATAGAT
>LWCB01014137.1:0-13002 GCA_001630525.1 Coelastrella sp. M60 | reverse complement strand
GCCTGCTTGCATATTTTTGCACACTGTAGTATCAGTCCACACTCGGGTCAATATAATTAATCATGTAAAGAAATAGCTTGGAAAGAATATGTGGAAGCCAGAAAGCAGCGACTCACCATTGAAGACCACGATCTTGCCCCCAGGAAGCACAAATGCATTCACAGTCTTGTCATCCAATACTACAACCTACAACGACAGCAGGAGCAGAAGCACTGGCAATGGAGGCTTGCTGCTTCATGTCAAAGGTCATAATCGTGTATCTTCCCAAAGCACACAATCACAAACAGGGCCTTCTTTCTGTGCGGCTACACCACTTGCATGCAGCGTATGACGTACAGCAAGACAGTGCTGTCACTTGTGTGTTTCCCCCACTGGGTGATTAATCAAACAAAACATCTAGGCCCCGCTGAGGCCTAGGTTTCATGTGTGGCTCGCTTCTGGTAATTCACTGCAACTGCCAAATTTGCAACCTTGAACCTAGGCAAGGCCCAGAAGTGCTTTGCCGCCTGGACTCAAAACCCTGCGCTGTCATATCACGATCTGCAACTTTGAGTGGTCCAAGCTAACGTAGAACCAATAACCATTAGCAGACTTTGTCTAGTAGCACCAGCGTAACGTTGCACTCAACCTCATGCCGCACACACTTGTCTTACCTCCCAGTCAAACTTCTCGATGTGCTTCTGGAATCCTGCGCCATGACCTTCTTCTACTGCTGATATGATTCGTTCAGCAATCTTCTTGACCAGCTTTACATCAGCATGTTCAGGGGGGAGAGCCTTGCCCCGATACTGAGGCTGCTGAAGAACCTGGAAGATGCAAAATGACAGAACATAGAGGACACACCATAAGATCATCGCATAAGATCATAGCATAAGATGTTGCCAGGACTGCCAAGCACAACACTGGACGTGGGGCTACATGACTGCAGACGCAGATTCAACATAGTGCATGGCAGCAGTGACCATGGTGGTAATGTACCTGTGAGAAAGAGAACTGCCCAAGCAGCAGTTCAGCCCACACTGGCAGCAGCACTGTGTGTTTGCGCAGTGTGAAGGGAACCTTCTGCTCGACTGTGTTGATCTGCAGCAGGCGACCAACAACACCAGCGGCCACGCCAATCCACACCGCTGCAGAGAAGACAGCCGAATTACAGGCAGAAGAAAGCATTGTGTGAATAATACGTTTCAGTAGGAGCATCTCCCCGAGAGTTTGCCGAATGCATTATTTGCCATTGCTTCACATCAAAGGAACGGGCAATCAAGCAACATGATATACCTAACCAAGAGATGGACCTTGGCAATTTTGACTCTGCTTAATTGACTCAGATGAAGGGATTCATCTCTTGCCGCCCAAACAGCGTCAAGATTGTCATAGTCTGCATGTGATAACAAGTGAACCATATGGCTTTTCTGCTAGGAAGGTGGCAAGCGAGTGCACCCACTGGTACTAGATTATATCACACTCACATGACCAGTCATGGCTGTTGGTCAAAGCAAATCCACCCAGACCTCCCAATGTGGGCAGGGCGAGATCAGCCAGAGCAATGGGAGAGTCACGCATGGCAGCCTTGGCCTGCACACACAACATCGAGTTGGCTGGATGGTCAGTTTACCACAGCTGGAAACTAATCCTGACGCTAACCAACACTGCTACAAGCTCCTTAAGCGGCGAACGCATGGTGCTGCAATGTGGCCAACTCCAACACAGCAGCTTCAGAGGAGGTGGGTCTGTGCTGTGCATGCACATCTTCAAGCCTCAGGTGGCCATTTGCTGCAGAGGGTTTGATAACAGACACTTTCAGAATCTGGATCACATGTCAGAATCTAGGTCATATGTGTGAGATGGGTCAACCCCCCACCTGCTGGAGGATTGCCTGAGGTCCCTTGGACTCATCTGGGGGGTCAGACTCCGTGAAGTGACGCCTCCAGGAGGGACTAGACACGTCAACATCCTCACGAGTCGCCTCCCTGTTGGTCATGAAGTTGATACATCAGCATGATGCTGCCAGCATCTAGTAGGTGCAAAGTCAGCTCACAACTACAAGGTTCAGCACTTTTGTTCATGCCACTAAGACAGCCAGCCACCAGGACCTGCACTACGTAGGTGTATCGATCAATGTATGTCATACATACCTGTATCTGCAGGTGTGTCTGCTGCCTCTTCTTTGCGTGAAGGGCTTCCCAGTCAAAGCTGGTACTGCAGCCTTGCTGCTCCTGCCAAGTGGGGCCGCGGTGCAGCGTGGCTGCAACGCGGTGCTTCCCAACATGTTAATCACTGTTTAAATGACAAAAAGGTCCGCAGCTGGCTTATATCAACAGTACTGAGGACAAGCTCGTAGGTCCAAGCGATCTGCGGTTGCCTTCCCGTACAGCCTAAAGATCGCTGCAAAGCGGCGAAGTAGGTGTTATATGGAGCAATAACTAGTTATCGGAACATATGGCTGTGGTTTGCTGCTGGACCGTCACGTTTACCACCAGCGCTACGCGGGACTACGTCATTAGCAGTCCAAAGAGCAGATCAGCAGCGTAGGCCACGGGTGACAGTGCCTCATTGACTGATTTTGTGCATTTAGATCGGGTTTGCATGAGTTTGCTGACATTGTAACAGGTCTGGCCACTCGTAACACAGAGACAATTCATACGGAACTTTGCGTCGGTTGGGTCTGTGCCGCTGTTCAAGGTGGATGACGCTACACGTGCTGATTTATACACTCACAAGCTAGATTGACAATGTTGACATCGGCCTGAGACTTGGACCGCTGTGCAGCATATGTGGGCACTACGAAGTACAGGTACCTGTACGGAGCTTCAATTGCGAGTGCTATGAGAGTGTTGAGCATAAAGCACCTGATAGTACCCCCATTATACCACGATCCATGCTGGAAATAGTGAAAGACACCCAGCAGGCATGTACCGTACCGTGATGACAGTGTCATCACCCCAGCTGTGTTGCTCTTGAGGCATGCTCACATGCCTGGATCAACGCAAACCTAGCGGCTGCTATCTTGAGAGCAGCACAGCTATGATGAGTCAAGTAGGATCACCCTTGTAGCAATCGCACTGGGACGGAAGAAGGTGGAGCATACCTTGATTCCGCGTGGGAATCAGGTACTTGCTCAATCCCAACCCTACTGCACACACAACAGCCCCCTGAGTCTACTTATCTTGAACAGGGGCCAAGTTGCCAAGAAAACCCAACAGACAGCTCAGCGCTCCTACAGCGTCATAACCTGTTGAGCAACACACTATACCAGATACCCATGCACCACTATCAGCAGCAACAGCAGCAACTGGCAGATGCTCCTCAGCAGCAGAACCTGCAGTTGGGCCTCTGCAGCCCCCAGTACACATGCCTTCCTTGCCTCTAGACAAACAACCAACAGCAGAGTGATGGTAACTGCTATGACTGGCATCCATGCTAAGTATAACCTCTCCACTAGTGGCAAAGCAGTGTAGGACAGCCGCTGCTTCCATCTGGTGACCATAGGCAGCTTTTTGTGAGCCATGGCCTGCTTTGTTTGATCCAGCTGCCAACAGACCCTTCTGGGTGATTATAGACAGCTGCTCAGGAGAAAGTACTGCAGCTGGGTTATGCAGGCATGCATATGAGCAGTGCTGAGAGTACTTCTCCTGCTGTGAGGTATTCACACCCTGCTCATCATCTGCAGAGTCATGCTGCTGGCGATGGTGCTGCTGGTGCGTGCTGCGCTGCGGCACGACATAACACCCCTCTACAGGATGAAATCTGCCTTGTTTGACAGCATGGAAGAGCTTGTACATTGACAGATCAGGGCTGGGACATGGCAACAGGTCACAGCCCCACAGCAACACATCTGACATCACATTGGCGGGAGCATCACTGTCAAGGCATCCGGCAATCTGCTGCCCTTGACATTCTGTACAAGTGCCAATGCCTTGACGCCACATTCGCGCAGAACCGTCTCTCATATGGCTGCTGTTGGGGTCATGTTGGGCATCGTGCTGCAGATGGAACTTGCTGGTGCAGAGGAAGGCCACCTGTAGGTAACCCAACATACCAGCAGCCATGGCTGCCTCCCCTACAAAACAAAAATCAAGCAGACCATGTCAGAATTATCCTATCAATTTGTGATATATAACAATGATTGCTGTCTGCAGTAGACAGTAGGACTGCTACCCATACACACTGTGGCACACAGCACATAGATGAGCGGAGCTGGAAAGCCAATCAGAGTATGACAACAATAGAAAAATTATCTGTACTGCTGTCGCTTGAGAAAAGGGACGATGTACATCATGGAGAATATATGTCATGAATGCCGACATCATTTGCACCAACTCCAAGAAACACAGCACTCGGATGCGCTGGCATTTGGGATGTGAAACACTAAGTAGGCTTGAGCTGAACTGTAATGCACACACAGGTGCAGCTGCGCAACAGGCTGAACAGCAATGGCTGTGCAGGACCAAAGTTTGCAAGGTTTTCACGTACCTGCTGCTATTGCTGCCTGTACCAGTGCTGCATGTGATGGACATCCACTGGGGAACAAGCTGCCTGGGCTGCTGTATCCCTCATGCATGATCTTATCCTGTGTTGCAATCACACTGATGTCTCCACTTGGCTCCAGTAGCAGCTGGACCAATGGACAGCATACAAGGTTTGCAAGGAAGGCCTCCATGACACCGCCCTGTAGGCAAACAGGCATGCATGCATGCAATCGTACCGCACTTGGTCGGTTGACTCCAAGCAGCAAGGTGGATGAAGGTTTTTCTATGACAGCAAAGATGTCTGATTTTATCAAACCATGTTGGTTTAAGCCATCAGCAATAGCAATGATGCCAACCGCCCCACGTCTCATTTTGAAATGAATACTCCATGCATCGTGCTCCTAGAAGAGATGTAGCACTGCTCAGTCAGAGAAACATGGCAGCCAAAAGTAGACAACACTGCAACAGGAAGCATCCACAATGTGCTGCTGTGAACCCAAGTAACTCCAAAGCCCCTGACGTGTTGCTCACGGAACATGGATTGTTCAACCCTGCAACAGCTAATGCAAGTGTAGCAGATACACAACATGCTGGTCACAACGATTGAGCATTTGTATTTGCATGCACTTCTTTTTGCGGCCAAGGTCCCTCAGAATCTCAAGTGCAACTCACCAACTGCAGAAGCTCTGAAAGATATGCTTCTACTGCAGCCTCCATCAACTGCTCATCATGATCCTCATCTATTACTGCTGTACCAGTCTCTACCGCCTGCTGTTTCCAGTAAGTTGGCTGGGCAAGCTGCAGTCCCATGGGCAGTTCAGATGCCAATACAGGGAGCAGATGATGCAGTGCTGCTTGTAACTTATCAGCAGGGACTGCTGAGAGGTTGTAAGCTCGCAAGGGCTCATTCGGTGATGTGTGCTGTTGTAGTTGCTGCTGTTCGGTGGCTTCCAGCAATTGTACAGCTGTTGCGAGAGCGGCTTGTGTCGCCTGTACATGCAGAGAAACACACCAGCATGTGATCAATAGCCGTGATAAAACGTTATCATGCTCTACATCACGAAGCAACAATGAATATGTTTATTGTATACATGATGCGAGGGCATCTGCAACTTCAAGTCCAGTGGACGTGCCTAGATGTTGAGTCAGCCATGTCCCCAGGGTGGCAACAACAGCATTCCAAGTCGGATGTAAATTTCATCTGCAAATGCTGATATTATTGCCAGCAACAAAGTGCTTCGACAACATGCTTTGGGGTTCTGCATAAATTACATGAATGACTGCTGACCTGCATTGCTGCCAGACCCAACACTGCCAGTCCCTTGGCTCCATGTAGACCATCATTGAGCTTGAGCATCCACTGCTCTTGCTGTGGATATTGTAGCATCTGAATGCACATGCATGAGAGCAGGTGCTGCCAAGCTGCTACATTTGCATCTGTTACACAGCTGCTGGTTGTGGTGGTGGTTGTGGTGGTTTTGTTGCTTCTTAGAAGTCGTGGCAATATGCCTCCAGGAGGTGTGCGGATGCCAGCGGCTGCAAACAAGGACCTGCAACCACTCGCCAACAGCGGTGACAGCAACAGACATTACAGATAGAAGCATCCCTCAGGCTCTCACATGTGTGCATCATGGCAAGCGACACGACAGGTCTAATGGTGCTGAAGCTCCGTTACAGAGTGCATACTGAGCAGCTGAAGCCCCAATAATGCAAGCAGCATTGCGCAACTCCACAATATGTTGGCTGCAGAGCAAGAGAGCAGTACAGTGTTATCACACCTGGCGCCTGTTTTGCTGCCCAAGACGTGTGCTAGCTGTGGTGTTGGTCCCAGTATTGGTAGTCCTAGTTTCACAGCCACATCAACATCATGATCACTGGGAACACCTGGCACAATGTAACCACCGGGTACTGCCTTCACATCACTGCCAACATCACTGGCACTTGTGTTGTTGTGCACCAGCTGATGTCCTGCATCCGTGGCTGCATTACTGCTGTCAGAGTGCTGCCGATGGCTGGCTTCTGCAGCTGTTGTGGATGTCGGTTGCTGACACTTTGTGCTTATACAGCTGACAGCTGAAATGATCTGTTTGCATTTGTCCATGGCCTTGCTGGAAGCCATTAGTCGCGCAGCTAGAGGTAGGGTAGCTTCAGGTGTCTCAGAGCCCTGATGTTCTGGTAGCGATGTTGAGACAAACCTGGAAAGATATGCAGCACACCGGCACATAGAAATGTTGCATAAGCTGCCATCTGGGACATGTCTTCACAACGTCATGTGGCTCATGGTGACAGACTTCAGCAACGACAGCCCAGGACACCAGAAGCAGCAACAACTACAAGCTATTGGCCTATCTTGCAACACGGGAGAACCCAAAAAAACTCATCGACACACCTGATGAAGCTGCTTGGTTCCGGCACCCCAACACCCCTCAGCAGCTGATACCAGTAATTCTGAAGCTGCTTGCTTACAGGCTGTGATGTCACAAGCACCACACACTTCTTACAGTCATGATGAGATTTGGTGGTGAAAGAGTCATAACTGTCATCTACACATAAGGCATCTGTTGCAACATCATGCAGGACCTTCTTTGACTGAGTTACATGACTGTTGCCAATATCATTGGCGTGCCATTCGGAAGCCTGCTGATGGAGTCAGCTGTCACGTCCAGTATACGCCAAAGCTGCTGCTGCTGTTGACTAGCCAAGTGCGGATGTTTTACCGGCAGAGATGGCAGATGCAGTATCACATGCCGCTGCTGCTTGATCTGACGCCAGTGACGCCGCAGTGAGTGTTGCAGCAGCTGGAAAGCTTCGTCACGCTCTTGACGCGCCTGCAGGCAACGTCAAATTTACTGAGCCAAGAGATTGGAGACTAGTAGCTGTGACTGAAGGGTATAGCTATACCCCATAGGCAATTTGTGTAACATGAGTTGTGCTGACAACATAAGCTGGCCACTATGCTTGCCACTGCATTGTCTCTGGTTTCTAATGCAGGAATATGATGTCCAACTCAGAGGAGGCACCTGCTTGTGCAGTCCTTAGTCACCTGGTACATTGTCTCAAGCATGACTGCTTCTGCTCCGTTGGGAGCTTTGCACTGACTTCTAGGCGCTGCCGAGGAGACTACAGCAGCGCCTGTTGTGGCTGCTGCCACACTGTCTGTTCCTCGTAATGTGTCTGCTGTTTGCTGTTGCTCTGCACTGTTGAGGTCTGCTATTGGCTGCTGAGCTGTACTGATTACTGTACTGATGGTTGGGTCTCCATTACACTGTGCATTGCATGGTTCTGCCGCCTCTGCTTCAATCTGCAAAGCCGAAACTGCCATCTCCTCATCGACACTGCTGAACAGATGCTCCAGCTCCTCTAGGTTTGCAAAGCAACACAGTAAGTCAGAAAGCTCCGCAGCCGGCTTAGTGATTTGCTCAGTCTTGTCAATGCTGTTGCTGCTTCTGCCACAAGATACCAGATTCTGTGCTAGCTGCATCACCTCCTTGCCATCGATGATTGCTTTCTCCACCTTGAAGACCCTGCACAGAGCCTCTAGCTGTGATAACAACATTGATACTGTGCTCCACAGGGGAAGGGCTGCCCTGATGAAGGGAAGCACCTGCAATCGACATCAGCGAGCAGATGACATGTGCTTGATCTCACACTACATACAGTACCTATCAAGCCATGTCTGGAGCAAGCCACCCCAGGCAGATTGTGATGGTGTCACCTGTAGCAGCTCCTGTGCCAGTCCCTTGAATATACTACCAGCACAACGATGGTTGATAAAAAACACTGCCGCATGATCTGTGACCTATGGCTCAAGCACCACAAATCAGCTGCTGAGCTGCATTGTTTCTTTAGTGTGTGCACCTGCGGAGTGTCCTGCACCAACTTGCCCTTGAAGATCAGCAGCTGGTGCTCACACAGGTTATCCAGGAGAGCTTCATATCCTATGGGCTGACGCAGAGTTGCTGAGACTGCCATGGCCTCAACAGGTGAGATCTGCTGATTTACAACAGCTGTGCACATATGCATTGCAGGTGTCTGTGGTTCTGGTACGGAGAAAGGTCTATGTCGTATGTTGATGACACTTTGCTGCTTGCTGACAGGTATTGCTGGTATTCTGTATGCTTGTTGCTTTGCACTTGTTGCTGCTGGTGCCCTCCAAGCAGCTGATGTTGCGTGGGTGCCTGGTGCAACTGACTGCCTGGCTTCAGGGGTGTGGAGCTGGGTGGGTTTGAAGGTTAGGGGCGCTGCAACAAGAATACATTGCCAACCTTTGACAAAGGGTTGCTCATTTGGTCAAGCACTTCATGCGCGGATGATACTTTCATACAGTTGTCTCAAGCGCTCACTATTAGACAGGAATCCAAGCTTGATGTACATCAGGCCTACTGCAGCGCAATGAGGGTGTTATGCAGCTGTATTGCTTGAGGCAAAAGCTGTTGGTGCATGGCAAACTATTCACAAGAAAGAAGTGCTGGCATTGATTGAGAGTCGACCCATCAGGTGCATTGCTAATAGATCTAGAGGTTTGTCATGCACTTAAAGGTGCGTGCAACACAGTCATGGCTGAGGTTCATCACCCAGTTAGGTCATGTATCTTGCCTGGGCAGCTGCTAATGTTAATTTTTAGGCACTGTCACCTACATTGCAGTCCTCCACATAAGCCAGGGGTGAGGTCCAAAGCTTCAGGCATCAATCCTGCGCTGATGAGGTGCAACAAACCCTTCTCTGCTTCAGCATTCAGGACCAGCAGGGCCTTGGCAGACAGAGCATCTGCTGCGGGACACGTTGAGGGACCTCCCCACTTGAACCATTCCTGCACTGCTTCTGCTGTGGACCTGACAGCTGCTGCTCGGAGCTTGTGCTTTCCAAGTCGCTGCAGGGCAAGCTTGCGCTGTAGCAAGTGTGGAGGCTGCTGTGCTGCTTGTGATGCTTGAGCATCGTCATCACTTGATGCGCTGAGATGGTGTTCATCTTGATCCAGCTGATACCTTTCCTGGGGAAAAGAAGACCGTTATAGTCTCAAGTACCTTGAGAGCACACAAGTCACTGGCAGTGCAGAATCTGCTGTACCACAGGTTGCAGGTGGCCCGTGTGAATGTTTCCTGCAGCGTGAAACAGAGCGATACACTACCTGTAGGGTCCGTTTTGTAGCCGATAACTCGGGGTTCTCTACAGATGGCTCACAGCTGATGATGGCAGCGCCTGACTGGCTTTTCCGTGTCGTAGGTGAGTTGCTGGATGTCAGACCCAGTTGACCACGCTTGTGGTGCTTGAGAGGTTGTGGTACCAAGCTGAGAGGGACATAAGCAGACGTGAGATCCGTCATATACTCCATTACACATGCTACAACAGTACTGGTAGTGGCAACATGAGCCCCAGTCAGGATTCAGCTTGGACAGCAGCTTGAGCAGCTTTTTATCTGGCTGTACGACCTAGCGCTCACAAACGGTCGAGCGGATTCGGAAACCTTTCCAACTGATTTCTTGGATAACAGTATTGGTCTCTTGCGCAGTAGCTGTATGACAAGCGCAAACTCAATAGCTGTCAGAGGTCAAATGAAAGGGCACTGTGTCGACACGGTTGGCTGGCCGAAATACGTGCCATTAGAGAGGCTTCTAGCTCCGTCAACAAACTTACGCATACCAGGTAGTCGTGTGCATAACCTGCATCGATCAACTTCAGTTCCGGAGCTGACGGGACACCCTGCCTCAGCATTACATGTCCCTGTAAGCTTCAGCGCCAGCACATATGTGCTGTTCCCCTGTGTGAAGATCCTCACAATGTTTGCATCACTACCACATCCCCCAACTCAATGCATGCGCTTGCGAGACTGCCGTCGAGGTCTTTGGATGCATGCAGCAACAGCTTCCAAGACAAGCCAACACTCCTCACATAACCCACGCCCAAGGAGCCTTGTTCGTGCTGCTTCAGAAGAGAAGGGTGAGAATATCGTCAAGTTACCTGCAGGAGCAGCAAGTCTACAGCATCACGAGTTGGTATGCATGCTGTGGTAGTGCTCCAAAGAGCCAGCCTCACGCACACTCGATGTAGCTGCCATTGCCTCATCCCACAAGGAATGGGAACATTTTGCAGCTTGAAGGAAACACTACCAGCCATGAGTTCAAGTTCATCGTGTTGTATGCATGTTATGCTCTTGAGCAAGCAATTCCTGGATTGCAGAACAGGGCAGTGCAGATATTCTGACAACAAGCAATCAGACATGTGCTGCCTCTCTGGCATCCTTCTTTTGTACCCAGTTGACTCGAAGCCCCGCACGCCTGCAGCAGCGCCGACGAAAGTCCAACAGCAGCAAGATCAGTCCAGGCAACCAGCAGCAAACAGCCAACCACCTCAACCAACCATACTACGGCAGATCCAACAGCAATGGAACCGACTAGACACCCCGCAGAAGGGTTATGCAGTAGTAGCAGGCCTCATACTGCTTACCCTTCTTCCACAAGTAATAACTCTGCTGGTTCTACTCATAGAGAGGCTGCTGATAGGCGGCCTCTTAGCTCTGGAGGAAGTGTTACTGCAGTTTATCATAAAAGGAGGTGCAGTGGTAAGCAACGAGCAGCAGTAGGATAGCAGCCCTTGAGCCGTCTATAGCAGCCAGACTTTGATGTATGAGCTGCCATATCATGTCAATCATAGTGCTGGCTCATTGTCCTGCTTCTTCGGCCCTGCATCACATGACCATATCTCACATTTTATCATCAGACACTGTTGGTTTCTGCATTGTGTGATGATCCTTTATATAGCGGCCATTGCTCCTCCTGCTGCACTTCCCTGTGCATCGCACCATCACTGTCATGACTTGTGCACTTAATACCACTGGCAGTATCCTTCACTTGACTTCACTATGCATTACTCAGTGAAACACGTCAACAGTGACTGGCTCCTGCTTGGTTTGCTTTCTTTTGCTGCTGCAGCTGGGTGCCATTGCCCTGGTCGGTGTACTGATAGCTGGCCTGTATCTGTTCAGCAGCAAAGCAACCAAGTAGCCAGTTGGAGCAACATGCACTATTTGCGGCATGGAAGCTCAAGTGCACGGCGGTCACAGCACAACTCATCCTCATTCAGAAGTACCTCACAGAGTACATACCAAGTAGACTACTGCATTCAGCTGCAACACACGCATAGTATGGCCCATAGGGACAAGTGAGTTCGAAAATAGGGAATTAGTGAGCTGGAAAACGGGGTCTGGCCAGGGAGTGGATAGCACAGGTCTCAAACAAGTGTGCTCAGATCTGTGCCTTAGAGTACGTAAACAGCAGCATTTTGCTTGCTTGTACAGCACTGCTGTGATAGTATCGCATCCTTGTGACTGACTCGGTCACCATTGGTTCAACCATGTCGCTGGAGAGCTGTACCAACAAGCAGGCAGTGCTGTACAAAGGAGGAGAGGGGAGTCAGGGCTTAAGTTTTTGTTGGTGTAGGCAGCCTTTGATGCTTGTGAAAGAATGCATGCGATATGTGAGATGTCTATTCCCTGACCATCGTGTCTGGTATCTATCATATCCAGGGCAGTGTCCATCTGTGGGTGGCAGGTCTCACTTGCAATTGTTGTGACTTTCAAACCTTGGGCCAGTGCGTACTTGATGGCGCAGAGGTTACCAATACATGCTTGGCAATTGTTCTATCAGCTTCCCAGCCTATGCAGTGTTGGCAAGGCCCAGATCTATGATTGGTGTGGTTTGGCATGCAAATGTCAGACTGCAACACCACCGTTCTAAACTTGCTGTTGTGTGTTGAGAAGTCATTTGATTTTTGGTGACTGGTAACAACTTGAATATCAATTGCTTGCAGCCATGCTTTGTGGAGCATTGCCACAGCGATTATCCAAGGAAACATGGATGTTACAGCATTTCCATTGCAGCCACCTATACCGATAATGTTGGACCTCCAACAAAGCATGTGAGACACATCATACAACTTGCAAGGTGCTCTAGCTAGAGCTAATATAGTCACTTTACGGCAATACACAGCAGATTATGATCTTAGAGCTTCTCACGAAGAGCACCTACTACTGTGGCACAGGATGCTTTCCCTACACATATGTGGCACAGGATGCTTTCCCTATACATATGTGTATACAACTAACCATACGACGACAGGTTGCTGCATTGGCCGGAGCAGGTTTGCTTGTTTTGTTTGTTTGGTAGCATTATTGCCAACTCTGCCGCAGAGTGGACTGAGTGCAAAATCCCTAGAATGACATAGATACCTGCTGCTGGTCCCCACTTGCTTTCCTTCCCTCCTCCAATGCTGCCAGCTGTTCATTTGTCTCACACCCAAACAGCCTGTGACTGTCCAGATCATGCCAGGGGTGAGCCAGCCAGTCAACAAGGTAAGACGGCCTCACACACATGACACCACAAGAAATGAACGATGATACCCACCTGCAGGACACAGCGACGAAAACCACAGATGTTATGTGCAGATATGCAAAAAAGCTACAAGGGTAACACCAAGCAGCAGCAGCAGCAGCAGTGCCATTGAGAGTCACCGGGTAAGTACTGCATGCTGCCTGCCACAT
>LWCB01014132.1:0-10025 GCA_001630525.1 Coelastrella sp. M60 | reverse complement strand
TGGGGAGAGGAGGGTGGAAGGCAGGGAGGAGGGGTGAAAGGGCAAGAGAGTAGAAGGAACACTCCTATGGAAGGAGGGAATCGGAGAGATCACACATGTACATACTATGGTTTGCATACATACAGTACACTCATACAAGACCTTTCTTCAACTCGGAAATCCCCACGAGGTTGGCCAACCATGATAGCAGCAAGCACTCATCCCTGGCATCAGCGTCTCAGGTACATTAGTGCCAGCCTGAGATGAAGTCTTACCTCTGATGCAATGACTTCATCTTCTGTCAAAGAGCCAGGTTGTACTGTCACCCATCGACAATATCTCACACGCTCTTGTTTGTACTGCAGATGGTATGCAGCATCAGCAAGCGTTTTGACACCTAGCAGTTGGTACCCGCTACCACTTTCCAACTCCCTCTGCTGCCACTCAATGCCACTCAACAGCAACAGTTCATTGCTGCTCATGGTTGGGTTAATCAAGCCTACAACTGACCACCATCATCACAGATGCCGTCCCCCGACTGAGCCTCCCTGCTGCTGCTCTCAGGGGAGTTGGATCTCTGCAAGGACAAATATTTCACAGCTTTCAGTGTTGGTGAGCAAGGAGGTCTTGAGCAGTGAACACCCCAACATAATGATCCTCTTTCCTGGACAAGAGCGAGTGCTTACGACACAAATGTACATGTTGTAACAATGGGTGCTCATGAAATGAGTGCACATGTTACACAACATGCACTCATCACATGGGCACCCACTGTTACAACAACATGTCAAGTAATAAGATGCTGCACAGCATGCACAATCGTATCGTCAGCACTGCTTCGGTGGTGTTGATCTACTACACTGTAGCACAACTGCAGGATGCGCTTGCCCTCAACATTAACATCAGTCAAGGAGCTCTGGGCACCTTTCTATGTCAATTCTAGCAGTTGTACACTACTGCTGCTGCTGCTTCTGCCTCATGTCATGACCCCAGATTCCCCTCACCCTACCTGCATCATCTCATCATTGCTGCTGTTGACCCCAAGCCAAGGTAAACCCTGAGCCACCTGCGGCTCAATCCAGTTGCCACAGCCAGCAGGCTCTGTGGGGCGAGGAGCTGCACGAAATCATATACAACAACAGTTATAGATAGCATAGTATCCTGGACTACGCCAATATAACCACAGCAAGACATAGAGGCAACATCAAGATGGTCACTAGATACAAAAAGGGGCTGTGCAAGCAACCAGAAGTACTGTGGTGTGCTGGGAGTGTGCCACCAGCAGTTGCTGTTTGTTTGGTAATCACCTGGAGGGGGGTAGTCTGTTGCATCCAGAGCTCTCCTGGTTTCTGGGTGACCTGCTTCGGGGTTTGCCGCAACAGCAGCCGTCTCCAAATCATGGAGGAGGTTCGTGGCACGATCCTGAGGTATACAGAATGCCTTGTGTTGTCAGTTGTTGTGTGAAGTTCAATGGTCCAAAAGAGAAGCTTGGTATATGTTGTATAAAGAGGAAGTCGTCAGTTTGGCAGTATGGAGTCATTTTGAACTCCACTTCTTGGAAACACAGGTGGCAGCAACTTGGAACGCTGTGGTGACAGCAGGAGCAGCAGTAGGTCCGAGCCGCATGTACGAGTTGACGGCTGATATTTGATCTGAATCATACCTGCTCTGCTTTGTCTCTAGCCCTCCTCGCTTCGTCCCTGTTATGGAGTTCTTCTGGAGTGTCTGCTCCGTCAGGTACTGCTGCAGATGCATTGTTATCCTCCTCGCCCATACGTTCAGGAAGTGAAGTATAACGGCAAAGCAAGGAGCCAGCACGCATTATGCAAGGGGCCGTGGGCTGCTTCCGAGGTGTCAGGGTGATGGGAACGTGTCTGTTGCAGCTGCGGTTGCATGGGACCGCAAGACAATGTGGTTTGATCATAATCGTATTTGCGTATTGACAGCAATTGCCCAACAAGCTGAAAGCACAGCTGGAGGGTAAGCTGGTGGCACGATCCTGTACCGTGAACTGTCGGGCACCGATATGCGAGACAGAACTTTGAGGCATGCGCAACATGCAGTTTTAGAAGTCGTTGCAGAAAGTGCGTGCAAGCGATATTCGGTGCGGTACGGCACCGCAAGAACTTCACTCACGACTGTTAGTGACAGAGCTGAAGCCTACAGCCTGTTGATGAACGAGCGAAAGATAGTCGGCCCAATTAGTGATACGTCTACATATTCTTTGTTTGATGTGTGCAAGGCCAGTGGTATCGGCATCGCAACGGCATGTCGGGTGACTGGGCGCCCTTGTCAGGGTTGTTGCTAGCTGCATGATCGTCAGTTTCACACGGACACACAACGTTTTCTTATGCTCAAGTTCCATCTCTGCACTCTCACACGCGTGCCAGCAAGCAGCCTGTTGTACCTCATGAGCCAGCAGCTGTTCGCGTTGCTTATGAGCAAATCCCCATAGCCCTCGCACGCTAGTGTGCGCATACTGCTTAAACAATGAAATCTGGTTTCTCCGAGCAGAGTGGGCGCTCTCTGCCACAGCCAATCAAAGGGGCCTCATCAGCAGATGAGGGTGACACACCAGCTCACACCATAACGATTCCAGGCAGTACCCCGCAACAGTACAGCGCGTGGCATGGATCAACACCCCCTAGGAGCATTTCTCTCGGCAGAAGCACGGTAATGCACGCGTTAGGCGCAGACTGCAACCCATGCTGCTTGCTTTCCATATCGCTCTGTTGCGGCTGATCTGCGCACCTTGGCAAAGCAACTTGAGTTTACAATGACTCGTGTACCGGATCAAGTGCTGAATACCACATGCTGTTCTCATTTGTCCTTGTGCAGCAGCATGAAGCAGACAACTCTGGCAGCTTATCCCGCAGCTTTGCCCCCAGCAGCTTCATTGCCGGTCATTCGGTGTTTGCTAGGTCAAACAGCATTGGCCACACATGGGGCAGACCTTCAATAGAATCATCGCCACGTGAGAATCACTTTTCAATATCTTATCAGCTTCTTGTCATCGTCACTTTGACACAATTTGGGTCAGATAACCTTGTTGATGCTAGTTGACACTGTTTGAAGCCACAAGCAATTCAGCTGTAGTTTTATACGTCAGATGTTGGCATTGCATTCTCAAATGCCAACTATGACAAACTTATATATGTTCCCCTTCTGCATGACGTAATGTTGAGAAGAGCCCGCAGTGTATGTATCAGAACGAGCTATCTTAATACATGTTTTTGTTGTCTGCAGCCACCATCAGGTCTGGTCTTGCAAGTCAAGCTTCTGGACCCTACATTGGTCTGGAGCCAGGCCTAGGGTTTACTACACCCCTGCTAGCAGATCAGCACAAGCAGCAGCAGCCATCAACAGCATCAACACCAATGCACCCTGAGTCCTTTGCAGTGTCACCAGTAACAGCAGTAGCAGGACCCAGCACACCACCAGTCCTGGACCTTTCAGCTGATACAACAGCGGCAGCAGCACCGCCAGCAGCAGCAAGTAAGAAGAAGGGCATCAGGAGCAGTATTCGTACTGATTTCCTGTATGGAGTCATCAACGCTGTTGTTGGCATTCCCACCATGATCTCTTTTGCTGCTATCGTGTATCAGGTAGGTGTGAGAGACACTGCAAAGCATACCACGCAGCAGCAGCAGCAGCAGCAGCAGCAGCATTACAGACATAACACTGCTGCAGCTGCTGCCGCAACTGCTAGCAACTACCTTGCAGTTTACGTGCTTATCCTTCTACTGTTGGACACTGATAACACAGGTCATGAGTGCACTGCACAAACTCTGTCATAACTGACCCAGCCAGTCCCGCCAATGCATTGCCAAGCAGCTCTACCAGTGTCACTCTTACTGCTATTGGCCTTGTATCGGTTACTAACCAATTAGTAATCTCCTCCTCCTCCTCCTCCTGCTGCTGCTGCTTTTGCTGCTGCTGCTATTTATACCCTTGAAGGACCCCCTCTACAAGCCTCTGCTGGGCCAGCTGGCTCGTCTGTCATTCTTCAGTGCAGCAGTCCATCAGCTGATCTTCACAATCTTCAGCACCCTGCCCTTCGCCGTTGGCCAGCCTCAAGATGTTGGACTGATCTTCCTATCATCTATGGCGACTGGGATTGCAGAAATCGGTCAAGAGGTGGGACTCCCAACAATTGAAGTCGTGGGGACGGCTCTGCTGACACTAACAGTTGCAACGACTGTTGTGGGTTGTTTGACAATGTTAGTAGGTGAGTGGATAGTGCTGAAAACGGATTCGTTCATGATGACGTTGCTTTAACAAGCATTTGGATGTTGTTTCCATTCTTAAGGTGTAGGTGTATTCTACTTAGGAGGGTAGGCGCTGGCACCAACTAATTACATGTCAGTACTGAGTTGAGCTCCCTGGTCGTGTTGCTTTCACTAATGTCGCCATCAAGCAGTTGTCTATCTTGATTCTACACAGTGCTGATGCTGCGTGTCACAGCAGCTGCTAATACCATCTCACTATGTTCCCTGATTGCTGCTGCTGTTTGTGCTTGTATTTTGTAATTGCTGAATTCAGCCAGGTTCAAGCTAGCCACTTTGGTCCAGTATGTCCCGCTGCCAGTTGTTGGAGGGTACCTCGGCTATGTGGGGTACTTCTGTTTAGCTGCTGGTATGGGACTTGGCTGCAACACAACGATCAACACTTTCAGCAGCTGGGTTAACCTGTTCCAGAAAGGTAGGTTTGGTTGTGACAACATTCATTGTGAAACAGCCCTTTGCCACTTTGCAGTGCCCGAGTTGCATTTGGCCGCGGTAGCAACCTGTGCTCGGTAGACTGCTGCAACAAGCTGTCAGCAGGGAGCTAATGCACTACAGTTTTGCGGGGTTCTGCAGATGCGCTGATCAAGTTTGTACCCACGTTCTCGGCGGCATTGGTGCTCTGGGTCTGCATGACTCGCGCGCGCTCGCCCTGGGCGCTGCCGGTCACGCTGGTGGCGGTACCGGCGTCGTTTCATCTATACCTGCTGCTGGCGGGAGTGAGTCTTGAACAGGCACAGGACGCGGGCTGGGCGTTGAAGCCGGAAGGAAAGGCGACGGAGCAGTTCTGGGAGCTATACAAGCTTTGTGAGTGCAGGACCGGCAGGATGCTTTCATGGGTACTCCGTTGCGTCCGCTCATTGACTCGTTGTGCATGATGAGCTGGGGAAACGATTGTGACATGTTTAACTTCTTCATACTGAACTGCATATGGCAAAAACTGTATGTGTCCCTGTCCTTGTGTAGTCAACATCCAGGATTGGGAGTTGGACGGCGTCTACTGGCCGGCCTTATTCCGTCAGATTCCGAAGATGTTCGGACTCTTCTTCGTCGTGACATTCGGCTCCTGCCTCGATGTTGCGGCGATCCAAGCCGACATGCCTTTCCCGATTGACTTCAACAGCGAGTTGGGAACTGTCGGCCTATCGAACATTGTTGTGGGTCTTTCTGGCAGCGGCTACACTGGCAGCTACATCTTCTCGCAGACGATTTTCAGCATGCGAGCTGGCGTTGCCGGATGGACACATGGTGCCGTCATCTTTGTGCTGGAGGCGGCGATCTTCCTGTTGCCGTACCAAGGTAAAGTATCCACCCCAAGAGTTGCTGCTGTAGTTGTTTGCCCGCTGCATGCACACCCCAGATGGGCTCAACTTCAATCATCCCAGTCGTAGTAGTTGGTGTTTGCAATAACTTGCATCAATCAATCAAGCAGCCACAGCATAGCTTGTTGCTGCATGTGCTGCTTCTTTCAGTGGTCCAATACCTGCCCACCTTCTTCTTTGGCGCTCTGCTCACTGTGTTCGGCATTGAGATTGCTGGAGACTGGCTTATTAGAAGCTACGCCAAGGTGATTTCATCTAAAATTCAATGCTCGATTGCGCTTGGAAAGTTGATCTCTATCAATACATAAGGCTTCTAGCCATATGCACCAAGGTGCAAACCAATCAGCTAGTATGAGTTTCCAGTTGCTCAGCAGTGGCCGCTTTTCCACTGGCAAACAACACTGCATGACAACTTTTGCTGTTGCTTTAGGTTACCATCGTTATGCTGTGCTCATGATCTCTACTCTGCTGCTGCTTTGCAGGTAACGCGTGCTGAGTACCTTCTACTGCTGGGTACATTCCTGGCAATAATGCAGCTGGAACTTGAGGCTGGAGTTGCTGCTGGTGTTCTTATGTGCATTGTCTTCTTCACTGTAACTTATGCCAGGGTAAGCTGCTTCACTTCGTCTTTACTGATACATGCCAATGCAGCATCAGCACATCAGCACTATCCTTGACTTGCCCACCCAGATGGCATCATTCAGCTGGTGATGTCATGACAGAAGAACAGCTGAGGAGTTCTGATCATTGACTCCAGCACTGTTGGTCCTGTGCTGTGCAGCATTCTGATATTGTTTCAGCACACATCTCTCTTGCAACATGCAACAGACAAGATACTTTACACTTCATCTCGATGAGTTCACAACTATCCAGCAGGTCTACTCCAGTATGCAAAGATCAGTGGTGGTTTGGTACTCATGACCACAACCCCCTACTGCGTGTCTGCAGGCGAATCTTGCCGCCTTCACAGTCATCCCCAGCCGCTCAGCAGCTGTCCGCTCCTACCTTGAGAGCCACATCTTAGAGGCACTCAGTGGCCGCCTGGCAACAGTGACGCTGAAGGGGTTCATGTTCTTTGGCAGTAGTGTGGCCCTCAGTGATAAAGTCCTGAAGCTGGCTGAGTCCCTGATAACAGGCCAGGCTCAGCCTGATGACCAGGGTTTAGGATCGTCAGGGTCGCAGGAGAATGGTGAGGGGGCAAAGGGAACAGGGCAAGGGGGTGATGCAGCTACTGATGCTGGAGGTGCAGTGAGTAAGCAGCATGCTCGAGCAGCAGTGGCAGCAACTGCTTCCAGTGGAGGTCCTACTCGGACTGTTGATGGGTCTGTAAGGGAGCTTAGACTGTCAAGTATGATGTCAGGTATGTGGGCACATGGCAGCACTAGCTACATTGCAAGGCGACGTACACTTTGTAAGCTTTGGTATCAATGATGCAGAGTTGTCAGATATTTGCTAGAGTTGTGCTACAAAGGATAGTCAGACGCTGCTGCCCAACATATTTTGTCCAGCTTTTCTGTTGCAAAGGCGGCCAATGGAGGGTCTTGAGGTGTTGTTTGAGCACGCCAAGTCAGGTTTTGGGGATTGCCTGCTTTCTCACCTGCAGGCCAGCCTGGGTGTATCTCTGACTCCGATGATCCTGATGGTGGTGTGTCTCGTGGCCTGGATCTCCAGCGCCTGGCATTGCTGGAGAAGCAAGCTCCTGCATTTGTCATACTTGACTTCAGGTAACTTGCCCCCTGAGGTACACTTATGCTTTGATCTTTTCGGCATCATGCATATGGTATATTATGGAATATAGTAATAGTGATAAGAGAGCCAGAAACTCTGATTGTACAGATGCATCGTATGACTTATGCTGTGATGTTTATGCCACTGCAGGCAGGTGTTGGGCATTGATGCCACTGCAGCACAAACACTAAGCTCCCTTGCCATGGTCCTCCGGCGCATGGGTGTGGAGCTTGTGATAACACGTGTAACACACAGAAGCACCAGACGGCTGCTGATCGCCCACAACCTCATATCTGCCACAGATTCTGGTGGATCTGATGCTGCTGGAATATCAAGAGGCACAGGGGACAAAGCAAGAAGATTACACAGTGTAACAAGCCCAAGGGACTCGAGCGGGGTGTCATCTGCTGGGCTGAGTGAGCAGCAGCAGCCGCTGCTGGATGAGCATCAACAGCAGCATCATGATGAAGGGAAACACCATGGGTACTGCCGAGTGTTTGACACTTTGAACGAAGGGACAAAATATGCTGAAGATAGGTGAGCAAGCTGACACAGCACATTGTGGTATGTTACCGAGTTGGCACAACAGCAGCTGTGCAACAAGTTGCTGATATGGATGAGGCCTATCATGTTGAGAAGTTCATGCAAACCCACATGCGTCTCTGTATCCATGCCTGGTGACTTCTCCAAGTCATCTGCCGAGGACCCCTACATCCCATGACAATGAGTAATTGGGTACACTTGTGCTTTTTCTGCAGGTTGTTATCTGTGGTGTCCTCCTCAGGTCTTCTGTTGAACCCTCTCACTGGTCTGTCCCTCCAGCAGTTCTTCTCAATGCACTGCAGCCAGAACCTGCTGACCGCAGCTTGTGATGTTGATCAGATCACAGCAGAGGTGGCCAAGCTGGGAGTGGAGAGAGTGCTACAGCCGGGTCAGAGACTGTTCAGCTTTGGAGAAGTACCAGACTCGTTCTACTTGGTGCTGAAGGTGAGGGTCATTCTGAGGCTTTGAAACCCTTTTACAGCATAGCATGGAACCTGGCGACGCTTCTTTTACCTGGCGATCTCCTTATCCACTTGCCTTGCACTCCATGACTTGTGCAGGGTGTGATTGTTATTCAAGTCAAGAGCCTGAACCCTCCTCTTCCTAACAGCCGTCAAGTTCCCGCCCAGCTAGATGTCTTTGAGATTGAGCGCAGCTTCTCGTCAGGCCAGGGTGCAGTGGTTGGCATCACTGATTTCATACTGAGACGACTCAGGAGCTTCCAGGCTGATGCCACATCGGAGTGTCTAGTGTTGGAGATCAGCAGGCAGGCTCTGGAGGTCATGGTGGAAGAGGTGCCCGCTGTGGCTACTGCACTTCAGGTAGGCAGCAGCTGACTGGACCCTATCAACTAGTAGTTTGTCACTGGCGAATGCTCTGCTTTCTATGTGTTTGCTATGTTTCTTATACATGTGTGCCGGTGGATCATCATGACCTGTGCTGCATCATAGTGCTTTGAGGATGCAGTATGCCTTGGGGTATGGTCGATCTGCAGCGAAGTCCTTTCAAATATATGGCAGTAGAAGTGACAGTCTGCTACCTGACAGGTTAGTGCTCAATCTGGCTGCCCAAAGTCAGACAGGAATAGTCCAGCAGTGTTATTGTTGCTACTGCTGCAGGCTATTCTCCTCCGTGATGCTTGTTTGAGCGAGGTGTATGCTTATGAGGTGCTGGAGAGGTCCAGTAGGATTTGAGCCAGCCTACTCTCAGTGGGCAGTCAGAGATACACAAGAAATGGACAAGCAGCGCTGCTAGCAGCGGAAGGGGGAAGGGCTCAGTCACATGAGCACTATCATTGTATTTTATGCTCTGTCAGTCCCTGCAGCCTCCACAGCTGAAGTGCTTCGTTGCCACCTGCCTGTCCTTCCGCCCTGAGGCGCTCGCCGGGTCCCGGACCGTTATGAGCAGACCGTGTTGTCCGCCAGGCTGCGGTTGCTTCTGGGTGGCCAGAATATATTTTCAATGGTGCGTGATTCCCAGAACTATATAGCACGCTGTATCGGGAAGCCTGAATGGGGTTGGCGACAGGTGCACCTTGCACAAACCCAAGACTCGTAATTCATGCGAACAGGAGTTGTTGGATCAAGAACTTCCTTCCTCTCAACTCGATGGGTAATTACAGTGACATCTTGAATCCGTGGATTCTGTAGATCTGCATAACGTTACCCTTCGACGTCCGGTGCAGTTTCCGCACAACCCGCGTTCACTGTTCCTCGTTCCTTCTCAATGATCCACTTTGTGCCTTGGAGACTCTGAATATACATATTTTGGTGCCGCATATTTCGAACCGGCTTGCCGCAAGTCTCTCTTCACAATGTTTCCCAGATGAGAGTCATCTGCCGTAGATAAGGATCCATAAAACATAGACGATGCCCATCGTAAAGATAAAGGTCGACTTTGCAACGTAGCGCTACGGACAGAAAGGTACGAACTATCTGGGGGTCCCGCACAGCACAGCACATCGTCTAGAGTCAGAATCTCGGCAACCCTTCTATGAGTGTGCTGTTGCCTGAGTTGCAAAGGATTCTTTTGGTGAGGAGAAAGCTTGGAAGGGGATTCTGACTGCCTCGTACCCCTTGGTGTCACCAAGAGCGTGAAACTGGGTTGCCGCTTGCTGCCGTTCTACCTTGTTTTCAGGTTCACTTGCATCAAGCATGCCAGAACCCACTTC
>LWCB01014126.1:0-14362 GCA_001630525.1 Coelastrella sp. M60 | reverse complement strand
AAATCAGGTACTACCGTTTGCCCTGGGTTGAACCAGATGCACCAACCTACATTGACATTCTCTATGAAGATGACCAAGTGGTGAGCCAGCTGAGTTACTGAAAGATCTGTAAAGATCGCCTCACATGATCTAGATCCCCTGCATTATGGTACAACAGGGCAGCGCACTGACCTTCAAGGTTCCCAACCTCATTTACTGTGTACAGCTGCGAAGCGTCTGCCAGGCTGCACACCAGACTGCCTACAGTAACATCTATTGCTTACTGTCATTGCTGCAGCTGGCCATCAACAAGCCGGCTGGTCTTCAGGTCCTTCCAAAAGGGCTCTTCTGTCAGCGGACGGTACTAGGCTTGCTGCAGCAGTATCATCATCAGCGACGCAGCTTGAAGTATCCCAACAGCCTGCTGCCTGTGCCTGTACACCGACTTGGCAGGGGCACGTCAGGTTTGTGAAAGTTTGATAAGTCTGCTGCAGTTACGCTGCTGAAGCTCATGTATGACATGGCTGCCCGTCTCAACATTGTAGCAGTGCTAGCTAGTACTGTACTCATTGACTTGGCATGGCATACATTCACCTTGAGGGTGCTTGTTCAACCTTACTGTGCCTGGCAACCGTTTATTTGGTGAGTAGCAAGAGCTGTTTGTGGTTCATCGTGTGCTGCAGGGGTGCTTTTGTGTGCTTGCACAGCCGAAGCAAGGACAAAGCTTGCCAAGGACTTCAGCACCTCAACAGAACTGGGTGTGGTAGCAGCAGCAGGTGAACCTTTGTTGGATTCAGGCAGTAATGATCGTCCCATGGGCAAGAATTACCGGGCATTGGCTTCTGGTGTGCTGCAACAAGCTGATGTAAGTGACATGACTGTTGCTTGTTTGATGTTGTACCTGCTTGCAAGCACCATATTTTACACATGGCTCTAAGCTTTTTGATTGGACATAGGTTTGGGTGTGCATCTTGGCTTCCAGTGTATCAATTTGCTGCTCAATGCATGCTGTCAGTATGTAACACTTCACAATCACTGGTCATGACAGACCAGTCACACTACGTAATGTCACAAAAATTGCAGCCTCAGATGATGCAACTCTCGCCACCTTTGGAGTTACTAGGCTGTCAACTCAGCATATATGTAGAGCTCCTAAGGCCATCGTATGGCTCTGGAAGTCTGCTCACTTGGTGTATCACATCACTGCCAGGGTGTGATCAATGTGCCAATTGGTCCAGTCAGCTATACGGGGCTTAGCACTGGGTTGTTTGCTGCCAGCAGCAGCGGCAAGCCTGCTCGCAGCCTGTACAAGGTGCTGGAAAGGCGTGCAGACAGCACTGTCGTGGAAGTAAGTCGAGTCTTTTATTTTGCATGCACCACAGCATGTGACACCAGCAACTTGCAAGTCGCTTGTATGCAGTGTATGCACCAACTCAGGTTTGATGCCAGGCGTAAGGCCTGCATGCAAATGGCATCTCATGCAGTGTGTCCAAATTAACCCGTCAGCCTCTGCTCAGTCGGACACTATAGTACAAAACGGTCCCAACCTTGTTCCACTGCATCCCCACTTTACGCAACAGCCAATTACCAGGGCAGTCAAGAGGGCCCCTCTTGAGGCATGCACCCACAAAAATCGACTCAACTACTGCTGCTGTCAAATGTAGGTGACCATTTTCACAGGCCGTCCACATCAAATTCGTATCCACATGGCTGCTCTAGGCCATCCGCTGGTGGGAGACCCTCTGTATGGTCCGGGAGGTGTGCCCAAGGTACGGGAACAAACATTAGCATAGTTGCAGTGCTGAGTGTGCTCAGTAGGGCGGTGTACACAAACTGTGTTGTATGGACAGTTGTCAGCTGGACTGATTGAATACTGGTGACATACTTTGCTGTTGAGCACGCATAATTGGGCTGGAGGGGTTGGTGACTTTGGTATGTGTGTATGGTCAATGCTGTTGGCTTGCTGGTAGATCTGTTTCCTGGCAATGCATCTCTAGCTGCCATCTCTTGACGCTGGCGGTTTACAGGAAGATCTCATCTCCAGCTTAAACCGAGGAGCACTAGGTGATGCTGATGCAGTCATGCCAGGTGACTCTGGCAAGATACTGAACAGATGATGATTGCTGGTCTTCTTACTGGCTGAACTACGGCCTAGATACCTCAGATGCATGCTGCATGTCATATAGCTGTCAATACGCAATACTTATGGGATGTCGAGTTAATGAGATAGTCTAACAGAGTGGGTATAGAACCGAGCATGTACCGGTTTGCTGATGCAGGTGACTGTGGTTATCACCTCCACAGCATGGACATAAGATTCCATCATCCTACAGCCGGGACGCAGCTGGTCGTGTCAGCTCCTGTACCACCGCTGCTGCAGGTGCCAGCAGACAAGGATTCACTCACAGACACGATATTGGTAGATTTAAGCATGCAATCCAGCTATCATAATCAGCCGCAGACATCAGCTGCATGAGGTTCCTGATACCACAACTCAGAGGTTTCTTCTGCCCGCCGAAGGGACTTACTGCCTTCTACAAGCAGGTAAACAGCTTGACAATGACACACCACTTGTGCAAGTCGGATGTGGTATACACTTCATCGCCCCTCAAGATAACATCATCAGCTGAAGAGTCCACACTCGTGTATACATGCCTCATGTGCCTGCCAGAAAACTACCGTGCGATCAGATTAGTCTGTCCTGAGGGTGCAAGCCACAGCTGATTGTAGTTGCTGCGCGGTGTAGCCTGCTGATATGTGTCCCACTGTTCCTAGTTTTCATGTATATGTGTTTCTCTTGTAGGCCTTGCAGTCAGGCATTGCTGACCAGCACAGCTCCATCTGTCATCAGTGGCCTGCCCAGTGCATCCCAAGCAAACTGGCTGGTTGGCAGTGGTGGTGCTGGTGGTGTAGGTGGAGGTGAGGGCAGTGGGGGCCGGGCAGGAGCAACATACAGTGCCTCAGGCAGCAGCAGCAATGTCCGAGCTACTGCCTGCTGGGTGTGCAAAGACACTTGGGATGTATGCTCTATGCTGCGTCTTGCCAGGGCCTGCAGCCAATGAAGTAGGTGTTGGTTCCATGATGCTGCTACTTGACAGCGTCAGGGCTTTGTTGATGGCACTGTATTGAGCAGCAACTGCCTGAACAGTCTCGCTCCATGCTGAGCGGTGCTGGAGCACAGCAAGGCCAGCCAAGCCCTGTGCATGCCATGGTATCATGTCGTTGTGCAAGCCAAGGGTTTATTTCCTTGCCGTCAGCCAACTGGTCTGCTAGCTTTCATCTGTTACCTACCTTCAGAGCTGGTAGCAATGGCAGCTGTTGTTGCTCAGTGGACAAATGTTCTGCAAGCCCCGCCAAGACAGTGGCAGCTGCATCCACATATGGCAGCACAAGAGTTTGCTGCTGTACCAGTGGTGCTGATGCTGAAGCTCCAGTATTCCCTCCTTTTGTACCTTCGGTTGTTGCTGTGATGCTTGACTGCAGCATATCAGCGGTAGTGGCTTCATTGGTGCAAGCCAATAGGTGCAAATCCTGTAGCAGCAGCTGCAGCATGCTGACCCTTTCACTGCTGACATCTCCCTGGCTTGTCTGCTGCTGGTCTCCTGCTGCAGATGTTTCTGGCCTGGATTCGGAGCCACTGCTGACAGCTACCTTCTGTTCTGCCAGAAGAGCAACCGCCTGCTTGTCCTGCGTCAGATGAACCAGGCAATCCAGTGCCGCACCTTTCACAATGCTTGAGAAGGGTGGGGATAGGGCATCTGGATTCTGCAAACAACAACAATAATGAGTGTTGGAGTGACTCCTGCAGAGTACCAGGGAGTAGAACACATGCCCTGGTAGGATGGGATTGATATTCCATCATGCATGTAGATTAAATGGCCGGGACGCTCTATGTGTGTTCTGTTGGTGGATGTTGAGTGGCATTATGACATTTGTACGTTAAACGTGTAATGGCAGTGCTGGTTGCATTCCAGGTAACCAGAGCTTTGAGTCTATCAAAGGTCGCAAGCACATCTGCATCTGTGTGTGTTGATCGGGACAAACAGTACAAGCCAAAGCGATGGAACTGCAACAATTCACCCGCTTTCTGACTAGGCAGTGCACACTGGATTTCCAGCACTTTAACGTGGTTTTTAGGTGTCATGATGTTAGCCATTTTGTCCCAGGAGGCAATAATCACAACCTGTCCCATGACAAGCACAAACTGGTCACTCACCTTTCCAGATGTAGCAAGAGGTTTCCGGGGTGTGAGTCCCTGCGGTGGTGTCATTGTTGTTGTTACTGATGCTGGATTTGATGTTGTGACACCAGTCAAATCGGCCACACTGCCAACAACTGATCTCCTGGCCGTAGCATTGCCACCGCCCTTGCCTGTTGCTGAACTGGTGCTAGTCTTTACGGCTGCAGCAGTCGAGAGCTTCATCGCTGCATCAAAGTTCTGTGCTGCCATGCCCTCCACATGCAAAGTAGATACAGAGTCAGCTGTGCTTAGTCCTATGGTGGCGGGTGTGAAGAAGTACAGCAACATCCTGGGCAAGCTTGCCTGCGTAGCTGCAGGCTGCATAAGTAGAGACTGTACTGCGCCTTCATGAGACAGCACTGCAGCTATCACCTGCAAAACATGAAGCAGCCAGCATCAGCCCTGGCCGCAACACCAACCACTATGGTACTATCCATGGAGGCTACAGCAGCCCGCACTTTTGGTTGTCTGTGTCACATGTTCAGCCCACAATCTCCCTGGCCAGCTGTGCATGTAACTGCCAAAGTTGGGATGTTTCACATGACTTTGACCAAAGAGCAGTATTCTGCTCCATGGCCAGTACTCTGCTCTAGATCTGTAGCCCTATAGACTGGTTTCTGAACTCCTTGCCTCACATACCATCTTCGAGAATGCTCTTGTGGTACAATACAGTGTGATAAGTCATCATAAGCAGTAGGCAGCAACTGGTGATTCACAGAAGAGCCTCAGAACCATAGGATTTGCGACCCACTCGTGTAGCTAACCTCAAGAGCCCCAGAAACGTGGCTAGCAAAGTGCTGAAAAGTGGTGATGCCCTAACCGTATGCTTGCTCACCTGCAACACACTCGCTTGCAACTCAGGAGTCCCCAGCTTCCCAGCTGGCGTATGACAGACGTCAGCTGCTGCTCCCACCATCCCAAGCGCACTGCTTTGCCCCTGACCTGTAGGTGACCTTGTTGCAGGATGTGCTGCTGCCTCTGCTGTTGTTGCTGTCATCCTGGGTGTCCCTGCAGCTGTAGGAGTGGTCCCAGTAGCGATTGCTCTAGGTGTGGCGTTCATGCCTACACAGCTCACGGACTCTTCTGCTGTTGTGCTTGTAACCTGCAGCCAGCAAGGGCAAGGAGGTTTTGAGCAGAGATGTCATGTGTGTGGGAGATAAAAACAGGGTACCCATGTTGTCTGATATAGTTCAAGTTGTACCGTGTTGAAATGCAAAAGATCATATGCATAAAACATGGCAATGTCATGTAACCAGCATCAGCAAGTGGTACTTTGAATTCGTAACATTCAGCCCCGCAACTCCTTGTTGAGCAGGCTCAGGTCAAGCAATGACTATCACGAGCGTATCAGCCTAGGTCACGTATGCTGTTTTGTCTTGATCTTTGTTCAGCAGCGCATACATATCTTCCCTACCACATTCTGCATTGGCTTATTTGCTGTTGTCACTGCCACGTCATCTATGCCTCTGCTGGTTACAGAAGCCTCAGTCATCCCTGAAAACTGCCAGTGAGGAGGCTCAGGCAGCAGCTGCTGCAGTGCTGCCAGACCTCCTGCTTGTAATAGTGCTGCGCTCATACTACTGCTTCTAGCACATAGAAACGCCAATAGTTCTGCAGCCCCTTGCTGTACTGCGGTAGCAGCAGAAGGCCCCTGCGCAGCGGCAGGCTGGCTGCTAAGCAGTTGCCTAGTTACACATGCTTGACAGGCAAGAAGTTTGTGGCCACACATTACTATGAGTGTTGTACTGTTGGATACGATGAGAGGGTCTTATCAGCATGACAGAGCAGATACATTGGGTAGCTGTAAGCTCCGTACGCCGCATCTGGTGAGATAGCAGTGCGGACAACTTGTACGGTGAATGCGAAAAAGAGTGTTGCTTACCAGTCTGGCGTCAGTTGTTACTGTTGCTGCTGCTGCTGCTGCTGCCTTGGCTTTGCCTTGCCCGGTAGCAGAAGCAGAATCCAGCAGTTGCTGCATTAGTGTACTCAGTAGCTGTGGTTGTTGTGCCAGTGCCACCGCGCCAGCAGCAGAGAGGTTTGCTATGCGTAACAGCAAGCGAAGCACTGCCAAGAGTAGTGTGTGGAGCTTCGTTTGGTCTGTTGTTTTGTGACCTACTGCTGTGTTGTTGGTTGAGCCCAGTAGATGCACAGCTGCATGCACTCCACCAGCGGCTGTGAAGCCATCTGCCCATTGCCTACTTCTAGCCAGCTGGTGAGCTAGCCGAGCTGCACGCATCTACAAGAGCAGCCATGTACAAGCACAGTACAAGCCTGTAAGCTGTGATTGAAAGGGTTGCGCTGTTACTGCTCAATTGAGCAAACAGAAAGAACTCAACACGTCCTTGAGAACATGGAAGGTAGTTTCTGCAAATGGCCAAACAAGTGGTTCATGAGCCCCAGGAGGCAAGTAGAGTTCCATTGCAGTCATGTAAGGCATGCTGGGGTTAGAATCATCAGCAAGAACTGCAGCTTACCTGAACTCTATATGAAGGATGCTTCAACAGGCACACCAGCACAGCCACATCCTGCTCTACAGCCCAGCAATGAAGCTGTTGTGCAGCAATGCAGTTGTTGGTGCTGTCTGTTGTCCCTTCATCGGCCAGCTTCTCTGTTTGTGCCTGATGCTCCTGCTGTTCTGCATCCCCCCTGCTGATCAAGGAAGCTATGGCTCTCAGAGCTGCTTCTAGCAGGTACTTGGAAGGTCCCTAAAGGCAGCAGCCTGCACGTCTTGCATGTTGCAGATATGCAAGCATACTGTACTGTCCATGCTGGCGTATGTGTAAACATCATGTACAGAGAGTAAGCTAGACCGATCTCCTCAAGGTACCAGAGCCCATTGCTGTCGTGCAATCTGCATCACAGCTCAAGGATCACAAGGCTGCAATTTGCGACAGTGCTGTTTGCGGATCATTCCGTTACCAGTGCTTACTGGCAGCCATTCTTCTGGGTCTGGGCCAGCTGACCGTCTTGCTGCAACGGCTGCCTTAACTGCCACTGGGTCAGCAAGCAGAGTGGCTATGCTGGCCTCTGACGCTTGGTAAGCTGTCAACACAGACCAGAGTGCCTGATCAGCAAGCACATATCAAGCAGTTGAGCACTGACAACTTTCGTGCAATGCACTTGCAGCTGGACAGAAGCCTAAGGGTTGTCTGCATATGACCTGGCTTTGTAGTGCTACTCTGCAGGCCTGTTGCGCGCACGATGGTGTTTGCATCACAATTGATATAGGTCCCAGTAATCATTCAAAGCCCCTTCCTCTGCATCTTGCTCACCTGGAGTGTTTCCGGACTGCATAATGCTTGTTGCAAAGTGGCCTGTCCAGCAGCATAACTAGCCAGCAGCTTACATGACAATAGCCTCGAAGATTTGTCCTGTTGCTGCAGCAGGTTGACGATTTTGCTGAGTATCACGGATGCAATGATGTCGTCCTACAAGTATCAGGAAGTAAGAGTCCAAGCTTTGTAGCTGTTGCAGGGTGAAGCATACAGCCCCTCCACCTGACTGAAGGCAGCTGCAGCTGGGCTTGACAATTGATTCAGTGCAACCAGCTGCTGCGCAGCGTCTCCTGAAAGTCCATTTGATACTGCCCATGGGGTGATGACGACAGCCTCGGATTTTCTTGGGGCCATTGCCAAATCTCACAACTGTACTGTACGGGCGGGTTGATTGCGACAGAGCAGGCAGGTGGACGATGTGTATCCTTTTTTATCAGTATCAGATTGTCATCATTCCGGTGCTGGGACCCCTAACAGCAGTGTCAACTATGAGCATCAGCATGGTCCCTGAACAACGTATACATGTTTGTGCGTATAGTCACCTAGATGACTCCTGTGCGGGAACTACAGTTCACGTCCAGCTGCTGGAATTTGTAATATATCTAGCATCACAATGTCAGTCCGAACCGCTACCAGGCACATGGGCGCGTGGCGATCATTTGTGTAAGCGTTGACTCTTGCCACTCTCAGCATTATCGGCTGTGGCAGTACGTAATCAGACCACATACCGTACCAGGACTCTGCTACAGTTCTTGTGCACTAGGATGCCATAGCATCTATATGGAGCCAACACTGCAAGAGGCAAGCTTACTACTGCATGCGATGGGTTGCTGTTGGGCAGCCGTACGATGATGGCGATTCTGTTTATCTGCACCTTGCTACTCCTGTTTGCAGCAAACTGTGATCGTGTATGATGGTGATCGGTGCGAAAATGGTCTGTACCAAGGTTACGGCAGAGCAGTATTCAGCAGTGGCCAGGTGTATGAAGGCCATTGGGCAGCAGGCCACATGCAGGGAGCTGGGCGCGTCAGCTTTCCGGACGGGATCACTTACGAAGGCTCCCTCAATGCTGACAGGATCACCGGAAGAGGGGTGCGCTACCTGTGGCAACTACAAATGGGCTGACTTGTTAGACAATGCATTCACACTGCTCCGGCGATCTTGTGATCACGACAACGTTATAGGATCCAAGGAGTGGCACTATTGCGCAGGTGTACAGATGGAGTGATGCTGTTTACGAAGGAGAGTTGCAAGATGGCGAGCGACATGGGTATGGTACCTTGACATTCTGCAGTTCAGAGGTTGTGTATGAGGGGCAGTGGCAGTTTGGCAGACGGCATGGGACTGGGACCATATACTACAATGAGCAGAGGACAGCCTATTACGAAGGTGTGTATGGCCACTGGCATGTCCTGCCTAGCATGTACAGACTTGACAAGCAACTCTGTGACATGTTGACTGCATACTATGACCGCAGCAGTCTTCCAGCATGAGTTGAGCAGCGGTGGCAAACAAGCATCATAGTGCGATTGCTAATTAGAAACACAACTCACACTGCTTGTCTGCTCAGGTCAATGGGAGAATGACATGAAACATGGTCAGGGCACCAGCATGTATCCAAGTGGTAACAGCTACTCAGGTTCATGGGTGAATGACAGACGTCATGGGTTTGGCACAATGAGATGGGTTACCAAAGGCCAGGTGTATACTGGAGAGTGGGTAGACAACCTACCAAATGGTCTGGGACAGCATGTATGGCAGCAAGGCACAGCCAGCTTGCAAGCCTCCAACCATGCCATGCACGTTATGTTCAACAGGTGTGTTGCAGAATTCTCAGCTGCAAAAACAGCTTGCTGCTCAGTTATGCGTGTGACTTCGTCACGCTACATATGGTGTTGGATCATAAAAAATGTATGTATTCACTGCTGCAGATCTGCCAGTGCAATAATAGGCTTCCTCTCTTTGTTACTAGGGGTAGGCCTGTACAAGCCTCGCATTGTTTCTTGCTGACTCCCTATCTTCCCACATGCCTGGTGTCACAGGTACCATGGCATGTTCAAGGATGGTCACCGCCACGGTGAAGGCACTCTGTGGTATTCCAATGGTGCTCGGTATGAGGGCCAGTGGATGGAGGACAAGAAACACGGGGAGGGCATCTATGTGTTTGAGGATGGAAGCATCTTTGTAGGCCGCTTTGAAGCTGACAGGCCTCTCTGTGAGACAGGCAAGTTTCTTGGAGCTACAACAATATCAGAAGTAGATGGTGCCACTGATGCCACATACCAGTCTGGGGAACAGACCCTCAGCTCTGACACTGCCCCTATGACTTCTGGATCATCTGGATTTGGACCCCGAGTCAACTGCTTGCAGCTGTACATATCAGATCTGCTGCAAGAGTTAGATACACCAACAGCAACCTACAGGGCGGTTTCCAACTTGCTCATCATGTACAATTCTGAGCTGCGATCCCTCTATGATAGTTATAGGTGAGGATATTGCCGTATTCCTCGCTCCCAGCCTGGCAGAGGTCAACCTGCAATGAGCATATAGACAGCTGTTCCACACTGTCATATGCAATTCTGCAGCTCAAACGCCGTCTCTGATGCATCAGAAAGAAGACTCAGGCTGTCTGTGCACCTCTGTGGCTCAGATCGGGCTTGTTGGTTGTGGAACTTCTTTCTTCAGTAAGTGTTCTGCTGCTTAAATGTTCTTGTGCAGCAACCGTCCTAGTCCGTTGTTGGACTGCGATGCACCCCGGAACAGCTGGGCCCTGCAAGCTGGCCAGCTCTGGGAGCTTCTGAGAGACAGCCTGATACTGTGCAGGCAGCTGCAGCTGCAACAGGCTTGCTGCATTCTGCATATGGTGCTCCAACCACCACCAGCTGTCACACAACGCAGGCAGCAGGTAAATGCTTGATGTGACTTTGCTGGGCATGAGAGATGACTGCCAGTTGCAATAAGTGTTGCCTGCATTTCTGTACCTAAAGAATGACTCCTTGGTGAACATGCTGAAGCCGCTTGAACCGGAGCAGCGATAGGTGGTTCACACAACTACTCCTAGTAAGACAAGGGTACCGGTTATATGCACACTGTGTCATATACTGACAAGGCAATCGATTAGGATGCTGCTGACGCTCAAACAACATGTCTCATCCAGGTGACCTTGACCACTGACGCACCAGCTGTCATTGGGCAGCTGCAGCAACAGTACAACCCCACCATTGAACTCCTTTTCAGGGATCTCTGTGAGTTTTTGATCCGAGTAGCAGCAGTGCGCTACCCACAGCTGCCATGCCTGGAACAGCAGGTTCAGCAGCTAATCACCCAGAACCTACTGCCACTGTTGGGCCCTACATCAGCAAAGAGCGCTGGCTGCAGGCAGTCGGTTCTTGCAGTGAACAGGACATCAGTAGTAAGTCCTGTAGCAGTGCTGAGCGCTGGCACAACACCTGGCAGCTGCAGAACAGCAACAATCGTGGGATCAGCTGGCGTAAGCAAAATGAGGCATGAGCAGCTGCAACAAGAGGATCTTACCCTGTACCTGAGATCTCAAGCAGACAACCTCAAGCACGTGTATGCCATCTTTGCAGCCTCTCCTAGCGCAGCGCAGCAGATCACAGCAGGTACTGCAGCTCAGCAGCTAGAGGTGCAGGCACCCATCTCGACCGAGGCGCTGCCTGATGACACCTGGCTTATTACTGCAGTTACTGTCAGACAAGTGGTGGCTGTGCTTCAGCAAGCTTGCGTGCTGCAGAAGTGGCAGCTGGATGAAACTGTAGTTGCATTATTGCTGCTGGAGGGGTTCTTGAGTGTTGCAGAGCCTCAAACTCCAAGGTATGCAAGAACCCAGAAGATCAAATGAGCTTCCTTCAACGAGCATTGACACTTGTGTCGTCTCTGTTAGATGTCCTAAAGGTTGTCAATTGCAATTGCTCTCCTGACTGTGATTTATTGCACACAGCTAGAGCCAGTTGGCAACTCAGCAACCTTTTTACCTGCAGGGCACATATTGATGAAGCTGATCTGGAGCCATCTGACATTGACCAACCGGAAGCCCCTGATACCCCCCAGCATGCAGCAGAGTTGACAATGCAGCGTGAGCTAGCACACTGGGTGGATGTGCCAGTGCTGCTCATCGAGCTTGTGTGGGGCCTGGTGCGTTGTGCTGCTGCCCTGCCTCCCGATCTCGCCCCAGACAGCAAGCGAGAAGATCTTGGTGCCGCTGACAGCTGCAGTACTTGGGGACTGCTACCCAGACTGCAATATCTTCTGGAGGGTAAAGGGGGACTGCTGAGCTTACTGCCTGCAGCAGAGCAGGGCATGTCTGAATCACAGTCGCCAGAGGATAACACCTCAGTGGATGAGGGCGAGCAGGCAAGTCCAGGCAAAGATGGCAATGAGGAAGCGCCTTGTGATGATGATGATGACGGTGATGAGTCATTGGATGCGGGTGCTGAAGCAGGCGCGTGTGAGGCAGAGGCCTCAAGGCCCACAACAACACAGTCAAGCGCCTCGTCTTCCAGTAACTGCGTGGCAGAGTCCTGTGCAGTTCAGGCAGTATGACCCACTGAGGTGACATGCTGTAACTGGTGCCTCTCACTGGAAGTTCCTGAACCAGAAAAAGCAGGCCCTGGGGTATCTACTGCATTAGTAATCACACGTATAATCAACTGTTGAAAACCTGGTTCGTCTACGTGCTGATTGTGAGGCTGTCAGGAATGCGCCTTTGTGGGACGACATCAATGATAGAGGAGCCTGTGTAAGAACTCACAAGCTTTGATCATGATAAACTGATCAGTCGGCTGGCACAGCTAGCCTAGCTAGCTATATCTGCACCTTGCAGTGTGCATGGTGGTGTTCACTTGTGGACATGCACAGACCTGCAGCTGCAGCCTGAGTGTATGTGGAGCCTCTCAAAAGTAGCCTGTTTATCGGCCAGCATCTTGTCACAAAGGTTATCAGCTAGCACTGCATTCAGCCAGCATTGCATTCACTGATGCACGAGCTCGTGCTCGAGCAAACACTCTTTGATGCACGAGCCAACTCTCTTTCACAACCACAGTGTCTGACCAATCAAGTTGACCTTGTGACAGTAAAGGGCACTGCATCATTCAGGCAGGCAGGAATGTGATACACACAAACCTGCTTCCCTGCGTATATGTGCATGTCTTCAACAACTGCCTATAGATATACAACTCAACCAGAAGAGATAAGCGTCTGCTGGAAGTCTACACATGGGATATTGTTACATGGGATATGGTTTGCTTCCTTTGACTGCCAATCATTTATGATGATGACTCCGGCAGCCGCCAGTAGCAGAACCTCAGTAGCTTCCAACAACACTGTGCAAACGGATCAGGAACCAGCATGGGCAGCACATACTTTGTACTACTTGATAAGCATCGGCACTCAACACCCAACGCTGCGATCGGCGGGGTATCAAATACCATCTATGATGCTGCGCAACACAATTGTAAAAGATAGGAGGGCAGCAAACTCACAGACAGCAAGCAGACATACCATGCAACTACACTCATGTATGCATGATTGCCCAGCTTAATCATCATACGCAAACTGGTGTGGCTCGGAGCCACTGGCTCCCCTCTATCCGAGGGCCATGATCCTCACCCTGGTCGTGCTGCCTAGCAATGACACAGCAGGAGACTCCAGAGACTGCACAGCTAGAACAAGAAGAAAAACGTTGGCCGCTGTAATGGCCTCTTCATAGGAGGCAACATGTGCACACGGCCCGTCTGCAAGACAACAGAACAGTACAAAATGGCAGCTGTGTTTCATCATACTGCGGTATGATACATCGTTCCTTGTGGCAAAAGGCACGATTTGCATCCTATGACCGCACAATCACCAGCACCACAATTCGGCACCACTGCACACAGCAATTGAAGCTTGCGATGACAGCGAGCGCAAGCAGCAACATGTAGAAGGACTGGCAGGTAGTTTATAGGGGCAGAAGTCCACATTGTAGAAGCAGCGTGTTCAGTCTGTTCATACTGTCATTGCAATTACTTTGCTGCACGAGCCAAGTTTTCCTTTGTTTTCACATTGTGCAAGGGAATAAGAGATTCAGAGTTCAGTGTATTGATAGAAGAGCAGATGCAGTAGGGGTGCTGTTGGATACAATCACTGACAACTGACCTCGGTCCACATACCTTGACAACGTTCATGGTATACAGCAGCTCTCCAAGCAAGCTGTTTTTCCAGTGCAGGCGCCGCAGTGTCATGGCTTTGCTGAAGGTGCTGACTGTTCCATTGGTAGCACGACTAGCCAGACCAGCATCAACTTTGGCCTCTGCAATGCAAAGAGCAGCACAGCACCAGACCATCAACACTGCCCTCCTGAAGTTATGCAATGCAAGTGCATCACTACTAATCAACCACATGTCTACCAGTATGCACAAGGTGATAACTTCGACAGTATGCAGTCCACATCGCAGGAGTCGTGTTGTGACAAGAAAAGGAAAGCAGCATGTGTGACACAAGCTGTGATTGATCGCTGAGCACAGCTAGAGCTAGAGGTGTGTAATGCTTTAAATTAAGTATCCCAATCTGATAAAGTGACTTACGCCACAGCACGAATGTCTTGTGTGCTTCATACACCCGGTACACGACTGCCCTCCAGGCCAAATACACCAGGTAGCGCAGTGCAGGAGGTGTACCAAAGTACTTGAGCTCCATCCATAAGTACCAAATGCTGGAGAATATTGTCCAACGCTTTTCAGCAGCTGCATAACAGACAAGGTTTGGTCAGCATCAGCCTTCAACAAACAAAACAGCTCCAGCTCTTGCTGTGCAACAGGCAAAGAAAAGCTGCTGAATGGTGGTCATTGACTGTGGTTGGCTGTCATGG
>LWCB01014108.1:0-26372 GCA_001630525.1 Coelastrella sp. M60 | reverse complement strand
ACACCCGCTGCTTGCTAGTCACTGTCATAGCCAATGCCTGATCCTGTTGTGGGAGAAGAATATGGGTTGTGCGGTAGGAGAATGCGGTTTCCTTGCCCAATGAGCCTGTCCTTGGCTCGTCAAACGGATTGGTTACTCATGTAACTTTCAAACTCGAAAACTTTGGGGCCCATCATGGGCAAGTGAAAGATAAGAGTAATTTGGCTCGTGCAGCAAGATGAATGGGCAAGTGGCCAGGCTGGCAGCTTGCTCAGCAGACTGTGTCCACCATCACTAAATCCGAGGTTATGGGCATGGACCCAGGTGGTTGAACCATATTATGGCATGCTATGTTGTCTGCCACAGGTAGAACTGGGTCAAGATTAACTGCAAAGCCCAGTACATGTCATTCCCAGCCTCAAGAGCATCAAGTGGTGGCAACTGGGGTACAGCAACCTACCGCCTATATCACGAACCACTCATTTTGCTGGGAACATCTCCTTTCACAGGCAAACAGGTCACCAGTAGATGAAACAGCTGTAATAGCGATGGCAGTGTGGAACGGCCTGTGCAGAGAGGCAATTAATTCCATTACACCGTGTAAACAACATACATACGTCTTCAGTGGTCCCCACCAGCACACAATACTGCTGTTAGACACTGCATGTGCAGTGCGCCTGAGCCCATTTCTGGGGATACCTGAATCTTGGACTGATTGGTGTGAGCAAGTCGCTCTCCATGGCTCTCTGAATACCCATATCAAGACCCAGAGTGGTCTGTGATGTGGAGGCTAATGTCTATGCCGTTGCAACTGCCTGAAAATCACAGCCGCATGGGCTCCAACAATGGTTATCACAGTCGGCCAGAGCCTCAGCTGAGATTGTCAAGCCTGCATGTTTAATTGCATATTCTACCACTCTGCTGGACGGTTAGTGATCAGAAACTCCCGTGATCTTCTCAATCTTGTGCTGCAGGTGCTGCATTATCTTCATGTGCTGGCCTGCAAGCTCCTGGTACCTGCAGTCGCATTGTGGACGACCAATCTTTAGCATCAATGGTTGTCCACCTGAAGTCAGTCAGTGAGTGCTGACTGCCATTAACAACCGTACTGCTGCAAAGTTTAGAAGACTACTCGTTGCACTATTGATTGATAAACTGATCAAGCGATTGCTGCTGTAACCAGCCTGATCAAGTGATTGGCGATCATGCAGAACCTCCGGGCCTCTCCCCAAACATGCTGACTCAGTGGCAGGGTGCATGCACAGCTGTATCAAATCAATGCAGACTGCTCACACTGGCACTGTTTGAGATGGCCTCTGAATGTGACAACACCGTGCATAAAAACATGGGGTCTGTTTGTGGGGGCATTGCTACAGACGCCCATGCTGCTGCAGAATGGCATATGCATGCTGTGGCGTTGAAGCATCAGCATGCTGGAAGACATTGTCAGCTATCATACAGGTCAGGGCCACTCAAGCTCACTTACCGTGCTGGCAGTGTGTGAAGGTACTGCTTCTCCTCTTCCTTCAGCTCCCGAAGTTTGCGAGCTGGGTTTCCTGCCCACAGCTCACCAGTGGGGATTGTCTCACCAGGGGCAACAACACTGCCAGCAGCTAGCATTGAGCCAGTTTCGACCTGCGATTGTGCAGGACAGATACTGATGCCACTGCGAGCTGAAGCTGCTGCTTTGTGTTTAATCACAATTCAACTAATCATGTTTGTATGCTGGGGAACATGATGGCGACTCCATCTGTTGCTGCTGCTCTTCTTGCCGCTGGTGAGGAAACTGCCTGATCCACACACGTTACTGCCCTACCTGCAAAACAAAGCAATCTGATGCAAAATTATCGTGTAATAATGCAAGAAACAGACAAACTGGTTAGATGGATTGCGACTGTTGCAGCTGCCTCAACAACAGAACAGATGTGTGCCCTTAGCAAATGACTTACTGTGCATCCATCCTGCAGCACTGCGTTCATGCCAATAAGGCATCTGTCCTGCACTGTACAGCCCTGCAGCACTGCTCCATGTCCTACAGAGACAAAGCTGCCGATGCTGGTGCTGCTGCTCTGAGGGCTGAGGGATCCCACAGATACACCATCCTGCAGGTTGCTGCTGTGACCAATAGTCACGGGATGGTTGTCACCTACATAACCATAAACGGTAAACTTGAAACGAGAGCATGTGCGGGCTGCCGTGTGACACTGATGACAAAATGATGATAGGAGACTAACAGCGGACTAACAACAGCGGACGGTCAGATGTGAATACTGCTGTTGTGGAGGCGTGAACAGTCGGGTGTCCGCTGCTTACCTCTGACGGTGCAGTTGTACCAGATGGATGTGTTATCTCCTACTTTCACTTCTCCAGAAACCTGTGCTGATGGTGCAATCCAACTAGTGCTGGCCACACTGGGGACCTTAGTTGCTGTATTCTCAATAGGGTGGACCCGGGTTACTGCAGATGAGGGGCTGTGTCAGTAAGCTGACCCGTGCTGAAGTTATTCTGCCAAGACTATGCGCTTACTTTCTTCTTCAAAGCTATTAATTCCTTGAAATACGCATCCTAAACGTTCTAAGGCCTGGCCACTCTCCCTGAGTGCAAAGCCAACTCTATTCCTGAGTACGTTCAGTACACTCATGACAGGCACGTGCACCTGGGATTAAGTGGTACAGCACAGCGACCAGGAGCTAGAGCAGTGTCACGATCGCTAAGTTCACAAACACATGCCAGCGGGGTGACACATTCCCCGGCAGCTAACTTGCACCACTCAAAGCAATCCTGACGTGAACATTCTGCTGCTGATCACTCAGCAAAGTCGTTGGGAACGGGATCGATGGTTTGGGCCTTCAACCCTAGTTGCCGGGACAATTCTGATTCTTAGAGCACCCGGGGTCGTAATTCGGTGCTTGCCATTGATTGTTGCCTAGGTGCAAGTGCCCCGAAGCAAATTCTATCAATACTTCGTTACTGTGCTCCAAGCACCAGCGCGCTGAACCATGCAGCTCGCACAGGTTCGTGCTGATCAGCGCACGCTCAATTTCATTCAGTTGTATGCGTACTAACGTAGATAATTGCCGCAGGCAAACCGGTCTTTGAGGGCAGCGCGGGTACAGGGACCCCATGCAGCTGGCATTAGTGCGCGTAGGATTGCCAGGGCTGCTCCCAAGGTACGCCTATTGAGCGGTTGTTTCGAACGAACCCACATGGTGAGACTGTTGCTGACAACCCATCTTTGCAGGTGAATGCCGCTGCAGTTGAGACCCAGGTTGACTGGGCCAGTCTGGCCAAGGAGCTGGACTCTAAGTCACCTCTGGAAATCATGGATCATGTGAGTCACCACACAAATGGTCACCACACACGAAGGACCTCCCTTTTGAGACAGCATTAGTGTTCTGTGCACAGGCCTTTGTTCTTTTCTGTCAGACGGTTGCACTCTGACAGTTCCTGCTCCAACAGTCGTCTGAAGTTGCAAGTTGTGTAGTTCTGCTTCTAAGCATGTACTCACCTTCCTTAGATGCAATAATCTAAATGCTGTCTACATAGCAGCGTATAGATTGAAGGCACTTCACGGCCATCAGCATCGCAGGACTCGGCTGCGACTTCCGCTTGTGCAAGCATACTGCTAGGGTCGAACGTTGGTACCATGCACAGCCTTTACCCACATGCTTGGCTGACTACTCTGCATGACCCAACATTTCTTCAATACAGGCACTAAAGACTTTTGGCACTGACATCGCCATTGCCTTCTCAGGAGCAGAGGATGTGGCTCTAGTTGAGTATGCTCACCTGACAGGCCGACCTTACAGGGTGTTCAGGTGAGCAAGCTGGTGTCCTCACTGATTATGCTGGTCCTGGTCAATCCATGGGCTTGGTTTTTTGCAGCTCCTGATGGGGAGACATTGCTGGGTCTCTCCATCAAAGAACGTCTGGCACGCAGTTCTAGCATGGTGTTGTCCTTGTATACATCACACAATGAGCCTTGAGTAACAATACACTGCAACCGAGAGTGTTTGACGCAAAGATTCGTAGCCAAAACACGCTCTCACGTTCAATTTTGACACGAGTGTGAGCAAGCAACCCTCTATGTGCTTGCAGTTTGGACACTGGTCGCTTGAACCCAGAGACCTACCAGCTGTTTGATGCTGTTGAGAAGCACTATGGCATCCACATTGAGTACACCTTCCCAGATGCTCAAGAGACCATGGAGCTGGTGCGCAACAAGGGAATGTTCAGCTTCTATGAGGATGGACACCAGGAGTGCTGTCGTGTGCGCAAGGTACGGCGAATCTTTCTTCTCAGTCTTTGGCCTGGCATCTGAAGTAAAAGCAGCAGTAGTTGCCTGCCGTCCTTCATGAATGTGCATCTTGGCATCAACACCACCTGAGATGTGCATCACAGTGTGTATCATGTAATCTCGTGCCCTGTTGAACCTGATGTGTACTGCACACCCCAGGTGAAGCCTCTTCGCCGTCAGCTGAAGACCCTGAAGGCCTGGATCACTGGTCAGCGCAAGGACCAGAGCCCAGGCACTCGTATGGCTGTGCCTGTTGCTGAGGTCGACCCCGTGTTTGAGGGAGTTGAGGGTGGACCAGGCAGTCTCATCAAGTTCAATCCTCTCAGCAACATGAGCAGCGCAGAGGTGAGGCCAGGCAGCAGCAGACACACACCAGATGGAGGCCAAAGGCTGCTGTCTGTTGTGGCCTCCATCATCCTGCAACAATCACACTGTGCAGCTGAATAGCATGGGATGCATGAGGGCGTCCTGATCATACAGTAGTAGCTTACTGGGTAGCTCACCCCCGGAGTGTAGTTTGAGAATTCTGGCGAGGTTGTTTGTTGATGCCCCTGTGTGTGTGCGACACTCAGGTGTGGAATTTTCTGCGAGTGATGGGTGTGCCCACCAACAAGCTGCATGCTTGCGGCTATATCAGCATTGGCTGTGAGCCCTGCACTCGTCCAGTCCTGCCAAACCAGCATGAGCGTGAGGGACGCTGGTGGTGGGAGGACTCAACTGGTGAGAGAAGCTCACTTTCTCAAATGTCTTGTGGTCCCTGGTGACAATATCTGCCATAATAGGCAACAACCTACTAGGATCTGGTTATCATTGCTGCAGAAGATGGAAGGGATGCGGGTCATGGGCATGACTTGCAACTTCCAACCTCCAACTGCTGTGCTTCAAGACCTCTGCACATGATGTTTGCTTTGCAGCCAAGGAGTGCGGTTTGCACAGCGGTAACATCAAGAAGGCTGACGGCACCACAGAGGAGCGCAAGGCCGAGAGGGATCTCTGGATTGATGGATCTGCTGTGGAAGCCCTGGACAAAGCAGCTGTGGAGAAGCTGGCTGGTGGCAACAGAGAGAAGGACACCCTGCTGGTGCTGTATGCACCCTGGTGCCCATTCTGCCAGGTAATGCTTTGGATCTGCTGCAATATTCAGCCCCGTGCTTTAATCACATCACATACTGATATGCATGCCATCAAGGTTGAGCAAATCGCTCTTTCAATTCAGATAGTATTCACACTGCTTTTTGCCTTCTGGGTGGGCGGAGCATGTTTATGACCTGATGTCCTGCTCCCTGTGTCGAGGAATTGACTGTTTACATGAAACTCAGAGATGCTGATTCTGACTGGTTTGTTGTCATGACACTGTAGGCACTTGAGCCCCAGTATGAGGCTCTTGCAAAGCAGTTAGCAGGCAGTCATGTGCAAGTAGCCAAGTACCAGGCAGATGTTGATAAGGAATATTCCAAGGCCAACCTGGGTCTCTCAACATTCCCAACCATTGTGATGCTGCCAAAGAACAAGTCTGGGTTTGTGAAGTACCCATCAGAACGCCGTGATGTAGAAACACTCAGCATGTGGGTAAAGACCATGGCTGGCACAGCATAGGTGGTGCCACCAGGTGGGCTACTTGTCTTACCCCTCTAAGTCAATCATTCATGATGCCTTTCATTGGCAGTAGTATATTTCTTTTTTGGAGACAGAATGGCTGAGCATGTCATGAAAATTCCGAAAGAGTCTTTGCAGGTCAGGTTGTGGTTGGGTGTGCAGCTGTTGACAGTTGCTCACTAGAGTTGTAGGCAATATAGATTTCTATTGTTGTAGCTGTCGTCAGCTGGACAGTGTAGTGTCACAGCATATACAGCAATGGCCATTCATGAATCAGTGATTGATGGTACTGCTGTGCTATTGCTGTGCTACCCCACATGGTCAACAAGTGTGCAAGTAGCATTCCAGGCGTGGTGCTGATGTGTAACAAGCTCAACACCATCATCACGGCATGGGGCTCAAGTCCTTGTCGGATGCAATCAAATGGACCTTAAAGTGGCACTGGTACCTTGCGAGGTACTCAGAGTGTAGCAATACATGAAACACCTTCAAAGTCACTGAACGCGTGACTAAGCATGGCAAAAGCAAAACATTAACAAAGCACTTGCCTGAGTGTATGCATAGCCCTCTACTCGTCCATTGTGCAGCAGCCAAGTCCAGCAAGTATAGAGTTCAGTTCCGTCCTAGCCAGCAACGGTGCTGTGTTACATGTTAGCTACCATGCAATCGCCATAGCAACAGGGGCCACCAGAAGGAGTTTCTGTGCATCACCCAAGCAACAGGTGTGTCGATAGCAACATTGCATCTAGTACTGGCAGTACTGAGTGAAGAGCCTCGATGCTGCGAAATATGCTATGGTGGCGATTCACAGGCAAAACAATAGGATGCACCAAAGCAGATGGCTTGGCAGCAGAATTCAATAGCAACGCAATGTCACAACTGATTCTTAAACACATGAAACTCATGTCACCAACTTAATGTCACAACTGATTCTGACTGTGTCAATTCTTAGACACATGTCACCAACATGAAAGCTGCACATCCACTTGCACGGTGTCACAGACTACCATGATATTGTTGAATTGCCTGGGCATTGCCATGCCAAGCAGACAGCAAGAGCACCAAACTGACCATGTGGCAGGATTCAAACAGAAAGTGAAGAGCTTGTCATGTCTGTTCATATGTTGACCTGAAGATAGAAGGGGTACATGCAGAAGCCCAGGCACATGAGCCCTGACCTGAGGACCACAAAACATTGCAAACTTTGGCACCACGAGGCGACCTTTCTACGAGGCAAACAACGCAACGATTGCTGTTATGCCATCAAAACCACTTGCGCTTCTGCTGACCCCGGCCCCTGCCACCTCTACCACCCATTGGACCCTGCTGTGGCATCATGTTCTGCATCATCATGGGGTTCATCCCCATACCACTAGGTGCCCCAGCACCCATACCCATCCCCATGCCAGCCATCGGGTTCATACCCATTGCCATGGTACCAGCACCCATCATCGCCATGGCCGCCATGGGGTTCATCATCATAGGGTTCATAGCCATCATGGGGTTCATCATGGCAGGGTTCATGCCTGTTGCTGCTGCTGCAGTCTGCATGGGGTTGCTAGCCATGGGGCCACTGGCAACAGGATTAGGCATGCCAGAGCCACTGCCAACAGTTGCACCAGCAACATCAGGGATTTGCCGCTGGACAGCAGTTTGTCTGGCTGCAGCGGGCGCAGGAGGGACTGGCCGAGCAGCCACAGGACCTGCCCCTAATCTACCAGCTGATGCTGCCCCCCTGCCCGCCGCTGCTCCCGCTCCTCCTCCCATCTGTAACATGCGTTCATTGTACTTCACTGCTATCTGCTCATCTGTGTATGGGCACGGCTGACCACGCTTCTGTAGGTAACTGGCACGGATGCGCTGTATGTATCTGCATTGAACGCAGCAACAAGATGACAAGAGGCAGGCAACAGCAGTTGTCAGCCATTCTGCAAGAAACAGCTGCAAGAGGGACACCAATCCCTACAAGGCCTCAACCTACCACGCGCTTCGATTGCCTATCACTGCATGCCGTTAACCCCTGGACCCTTGGCCACAGTCACCATCGCCCATACCTACCCATACTTACCATACCAGCTGTCATGAACAGCCCTTGACACACGGAGCTTACGCTGTATGTGTGCAGAGTTTTGGAACAGGATGAGCTTACCTGTAAAGTTTACAGGATGCACCACATGCCATGCAATGCACCAACAACACTAGACTGCATGAACAACACACCAACAGGCCCACACTGTACAGGCAGAGTGCTGTTGCAGCACATGTGTGGGCTGAGCGCATATGGCAGATCTCTTGACATGACCGCAGTGAGGCCTGGCTTGATAATTCGCCTCCACTGCAGTGCATGACCAACCCATCAGCGTTACAGGCAGTCCAATGAGGTGTGTGGCGCTGGCATGCAGACACATTGGTCACAGTCGGGCTGGCACCACAACACATGCAACAGCCAGGCAACCATACGCACTGTGCCTTGAATTAAGCACAATCAAGCACAACAATGCTCACACACAATGACAGCAACTTGACAACCAAATGAGAACAAGACAAAGGCCAGTGCAGCCACTAGACAACTGCTGATGTGGTGATCGTCACCACCACATCTTCACTTCAACTTGAACCTTTGAACACAGATCACCAGATGGAACTCAACAGCATACAAGCACAACACAAGCAGAACTTCCCCAGTACATCACCAATTAAGCGTCATAACAGATATGGCTTGGTTTGATGTTCAGATTTGAAGTTGTTCACGATCCATGTCATAACCACTCACACTCAGAGGACAGTACATGAACAGGCCGACTTGTCACCAACACAAACAGCACAAGCAAGACCACAGGCTTTATGAGACATTTGCAGCAGTACCTGTATTGGGTAGCAGTTGATGTTGCAACATATTTCCTCACTATGACAGATACACATATGTGTATCAAGTGCTGCAGCGCTGGCAGCTGAATTCATGGAAATAGCAGCGCAGTGCATTGAGGACTGATTGGAGGGGAAGTGCTGCGATGTCATCGCCACCTCCCCCTCATGCATGACAAGATGGCATGTTGGTAATTCCAGTACTTTGACAGAGCTGGTAGGGCTGCTTGAGAAAGCAAGAAGCAGCTGTTCTTGGTGCAATGAAGTGGGGCAAGTTGTAACAACCTTTCCACTGCTTGTAGACTAGTGGCTGAATATCCTAATCTACATCCCCCACAATCAGTCCTGTAACTGACCCCCACCCAGGTCAATCTCGCTCCCCAGATCATAGCCAATCAGCAAGGCAGACTTGATCAAACATGCACTGCAAGGACCCCAGAGTAACATACAACCGCTGGTACATTCATAAACAAGATATGATAGAGCAGAAGCAATGTTTATAGAAGGATATACATACTGTCGTGAGGACTGAGTACTTGCATGCCTGCCTTTAGAAGGCACACACTTAGAGGCACAACACTACTCCACCAGTCGATCCAGTCTGTCATGCACACTCAGATAGATAGGCAGCAGCTATGTGCAATCTATACAACAACACCGAGCCCCCAGGCATACACTTACTCTTCTAGTGTAGGTATCTCGCTTTGTGCCTGTACTGCTCCCCTGTTAACAGCAGGGTTGCTGCCCCCAGTCCCTTGCATAGCTCTGTTGCCACCACCCATCACACCAGCAGCCACACCATTGCTACCCACACCATAACCGCCAGAATAAGCAGCACCACTAGGCTGCACAAGCTGCTGCTGCATACCAGATCCTGATACCGCAGCAGCACCACCATTTACTACACCCTGAGGCCGACCACCGTCATCATATGGCACAATCTGGCCAGCCCCAACATCAACAGCATCCCGATAACGTTGCTGTGAATCAGGCTGCTGCCGCACTTGCGTTTGTTGCTGCTGCGGCTGCGGCTGCTGATCCTTATCCTTCTGCACAATGTTGTTGATAGTCTTCAGCCGCTGCTGAACCTTGTCATATGCTGCTAGATACATTTCATATGTGATGCTTTCCGAGCCCTGAGACTCCAACTGACCTCGATTGTCTGCAGCCTTATCCTGCCTGCCTACTGCATCACTGTGACTGCGGCTGTCACCTCGAGCACCTCTGGATACAGGACTTCTGCTCCTGCTGCGCCGTCGCTCCTGCAGATAGCCATCCCTGTAACCCTCACTACCATTGTAGTGTGCCCTCGGAGGCGGACTGGCACCGCGTGCAGGTAGGTGCTGCTGCTGCTGCATCTGCTGTTGACCAGGGCCAGACAGACCCTCTAGTCTTCCTACAAATCTAGCCAGTCCAGGAGGTGGCTGCTGCTGACCAGGCCGAAGACCAGGACCTCCTGGCCTAGGGGGAGGTGGTGGCTGCACAATGCCCCTGCCTGCAGGCATACGGCCCGCAATCATCCCGCGACCACCTGCCCTGCCCATCATACCTCTACCTTGTGGACCACCTCTGCCCATAACCCCTGGCTGCACCATGCGCTGCTGCATGCCAGCAGGAGCCATACCACGCTGAGCAGGACCCCGTTGCATCCCCCAAGATGCCAGTGGTCCTGTTGACGGCGTGCCCAGCTCTGCAGCATTTCGATTCATGGCTGCCAGCAGAGGCTCTCCACATCTGGGTGCAATCTCCACACCATCCTTGTGGCGGTTCAGCGGCATGTTCCCCGCGAAGGGGTTTGTGAGGTTGCGGACCTTGTCAAAAGGTAGGGTGGCAGTGCAATCCCATGCCACTCTGAAGTTCGCGACCTGTTCCTTGATGTCTTGCCAAGGTACATGATCTGGTCCATCTGCAGTTGTGCTCAACATGCGACCATAACCCTGAATGCCACCAGACGCATTAATCGACATGAACAGAATGACGGTATGGCCAGCCTTAAGCGCACTGTCAAACTTCTCCTCATTATGCGGTTGTGTGGCCCAACAGCCATACTTGCATGCTGTGTCCCAGTTCACAGCATTCACACTCTTTAGCATGAAGTAGCGCTTGATGCCAGTGCCACTCCGACGCTGCTGTTGCTGTTGCTGCTGCTGGGCTGGTCTGCTGGGTGCCTGCTCAGGTCTGCTGGGTGCTGGCTGATCCTGGGCCTGTGGTGGTTGACTGCGATGCTGCATGCGCTCAAGCTGCAAACAGAGACAGCAGAGTATGATGACGTATGACTAGTCATACATGGTAATCGCTTTATCTGTGCAGATTCTCAGATTTGACAGTGGTTGACCGAGTGCAGCACTGCCCGCCAATGCCAGGTATCCATTTTCTCAATCATGTTCATGACAACCCTTTGTGCATACGAGGCTGGGAGTATGCGAATACGCTCGTCACGGCCGTAGATGAGCCCATTCACATACTCCCAGTATGCACAAAGGGTTGTCATGAACAGCAACTACTGTATCCAGGTGATGCTTTGAAACTATTGAAGAGTTTGAACACAGCTACTCTACATATTGCAGTGTCCTTAGAGCCGCCATTAGCGGCCCTGGTTGCTGTCGTATGCCATGTCTGTTGTCTGTGTGCCTGCTGCCCTCAAGTTCATTTTCTGTGTCACCACATGGCACTTAGACACCTACTCTGTTGGAGGTCCTGGTAAGGTCAATGATCTTCTTGCCACCTTCACCTTGCTGCTCAGTCTGTAAGGTGTCTTTGCTTTCGTCAATGCCCAGATGCCCTGAAGCCGGCGGTCCATCGTCCCCACCTGCAGGCGATGTGACATGTAAGCGGATGTGTCCATCAGCTTCAGCTGCTGTGATGACTGGAAGAAACCGTACACACTCCGCACAAGTACCTACCTTCAAGTCCTTCAAGTATCTGGTCGTCGGCATCATCTGGTGCGTGCGCTCCCTGCTGGTTTTGCTCCTCATCGCCAACCATTGCTCCATACGGAGCCTCATCGCCGTTCTGATCCTCAGCATCATAGCCATCTCCCATATAGCCATCTGCCTCCTCTCCCTCATAATCATCACCATATCCATCTTCCTGACCGCCAAAATCAAGCACTTCGTCTTGGTTCTGCTCTTCTGCATCCATAGCACTCAAAGGCGACCAGTCGTGGCTAATGAGCGTGCACCAATCAGCAGAGTTGTCAAATTTGCAGAAAACTCAGAAGTTGCTGTTCACTGGCGCGTTGATAAGTGGACGACGGGTGGGAGCTTGGTCTAAATGGCTGACATACCCTTCTCATGGTACACGTGCAACGGTACAGGGTAGAAACTAGTGAAACAACCTGATGGTAGCTGCAAAGGCCAACATGGACTCGGCAAACATGGTCCCGGTTTCGTTACTGACAACGGGGGTCCAAGCTTCAACTTCAACGAGTCTATGCGGTTGACAAAAACAAAGTATACTCATTTCATTGACTTGTTGTGTGCTTGGCAGAGCTGGAAAGCAGGGTGGCTGCTGATGCTCAAGCGGAGGTGAAACGGAGTTTGCCAATGCCAGATGGGGCCGGTGAAGCGTGCGAAGTTGACTAACAGCCGGTACGTCGTTTTACCAGCACAATTTTACGATGTACTAGAGTATCCCACGTCTGCCTCTGTTCTGCATAGGCCCACCACACCTGTTCAGCTGTACCGGCAGGCTGTCAGGCTGGCAAGGCAGCAGCCCTGTGGAGACGTTACTAGTGACGAGCAAATTGCTCACCGATTGCAGCAATGTATAGAGGCCTTGAACACTGGGACCTTATCAGCTGAAGCAGGTGAGTGCGCAACCACATGGTTCCATGATCGCTGCTGGACACCAGCAGTCAGTGCAGTTGACCCTCTCACGGTTGCAGCACCTTTCCAATGCCAGTCAGTGCAGCTGCAGGTCCAAAGTGCACTGGAATGCGTATGGTACACGATATGGAAGCTTGCTTATGGCATGGAGACGAGAGGAGGAGCCAACCGCACAGATCTCAAGTTGCACACATGGTTGTACAACCCGTAAATTACCTGTGCCATCTGCAGTTGAGCATTCCTTGGATCTTGATATAGAAGATGAGCCAGCCTTCCTGCTAGCATCAGCATACCTGCAGCTGGGGCTGTTGTACAGGAGACAGGACAAATTGCACCTTGCGCAACAGCAGTTTGAATCTAGCCTAAAGTTGTTTCCAAGGTTTGCTGCTGCTCATGAGGCACAGGGCCAGGTAGGTGTAGCTGTTGCCAGACTTCTAACTACAAATCAACTGGGTGTTACCTTCTGTTGCTTTTGCCTGCTATGCCCAGCTTATTGCTGTGCATCATTTGCTTATGCATGCATTGTCCTACAGTATGATCTGTGCACTGTGGGATCCACCTATTTACCAGCAACGTTGTTGCTGAATGCATCGCAGGTTCTCAAGCAGTTGGCAGCCACAGTTGCAGATCTGCAGCAAGCAGAGCATTACCTCACAACTGCCATAGACATAGCAGGGCAGCTCTGCAAGCAACAGGATGGTCTGTTAGTGGACAGCAACAAGACTTGTGCTGCCGAGGTTGATGCAGCAGATGCAGCACGAGCAGCGCTGGCTATGTTGTTGTGCCAGGCTGGACGAGATGAAGATGCTGTTGCTCACTTGTCAGCTTTGGGCTACAAGTTCAGGCTGTCTAGACAGGTGTGACAAGTGACTGAAGTAACCAGACATGTGCAATGACAGCAGGAATAGCTTGATTACACAACAGGCAAGTGCGACACCAGCTTCATCATCACTTCAATTATCTCTGGCTTGCACTGACTCCCGGTAAAAAGAAAGTGTGTGCACGTGTCTCAATCAGGTACTACACTATGAAATCCCCAAGGTGACAGACAAAGCAGAGTCAGCCTGTGTCAGACCGCAAGCTGAGAGATCACAGAGCAGCAACAGAAGTAGCAGCAGTAGCGGTCTTTTCCTGCAGGTACTGGACAATGCCTTGCCAGTTGCTTTGTTGGAGCACCTGCAGCAAGCGTTTGGACCTCTTTCGCCCTTCTGGAAGCAGCACAATTATGGACGGGTTGGATACTTCTCATACATGTTTCGGCTGGTAAGCCACATCGCCCTACGCCTCAACAAGTGTAGGATGTCAAGTTGCTACTCATATATACTTGCCTCATATGCTTTACAGCAGACAGGGCTGCTTCTGTACACAGCCTGTAGCAGTAGACATACATACACCACCTGTTCCTCTCCCTTGCCAGCAAACCCATTGGAGCAATTTTGTTGTTCCACAGCAGTCGCTGTGCTCGCCACCTCACTCTTATTCTTTTCCCCCTGAAGTGCTGCACTACACATCTTTTCCCGTTGTGCCACAAACATCACACTGTTGTCTGCTGTGCTGCTATCTGCCAGGATGATGCACCAAGCAGCAGCATGCATCAGCTGGCTCATCACCTGCAGCAACTTGCATTGCAGTATCTCCCAGCGGCAGCAGACACCCAGTATGTGGAGTTCTGGGCACACTGCAGGAGACATAGCGCAGGCAAGCGAATGCCACTTGTATCCTGCAAACATGATAGCATCTACTGCGAGCCTGAATGTCTCAAGTGCTTGCTAGCGTATAGGCTATCTTACTGCTCCTTCTGAAGTTGAAAAGTTTGTTTGATCAACAGCAACAACCTTCTCATCATGCATACAGGTAGATTCCGCTGTGGTCCACATGATTGTGTCCTCATGCATCTCAGGGCACCAACTCCACTATGACAGTGATGATGAGGGTCAGGGAGGCATCAGGAACCCAATCTTCACATCTGTACTGTACCTAAACCGCAACACTGGTGATGCCTCAAGCAGTACTGCGGCATCAGACAACAACAGCAGTGAACAGCAATTCATAGGGGGTCCCACCCTGGTCACTGATCAGGTGTTGGGCGGGCCACTGGCAACGAAGGGCTGGCTGTCATACCCCGTTACAAACAGGTTTACCATGTTTGATGGCAAATACTTGCACGGTGAGGAAGTGACATCGTATGATGGATAACATATTCTGGAAGGTGTATGAGCCAGATGTATCCTATTGAATGCGAGCGGTCTTGCTGCACTACACCTCTGCCTTTGTATTATGCTGTGTAGGCAATACTATTGCATTATGATGATAGAGAATGATGTACCAGGTGTGGATCCCAGTATTCAAGGCTGCAGGTTGCTGCATGACACTGCTGCAGGCGTGATACCAGGGCGTGGTGTCAGCCCAACTGTAGATGGCAGGCGCTGCACGCTGATGATGGCATTCTGGAAGGATTTGAAAGTTAGGTAGGCAGCTCAGCAGTGGTGACTGATTTCGAGCGATTGAGAATTACTCAAAGGCCACAGCCGTCTGCAGTGTGTCTTGGTGCTGTCAGAAGGAGGCCCTGCAAGTTCAAAACAATATGTATCTGTGCTTTATAACTGGAAGCCTACAGCATGCCCTTAAGCTCCTGCACGGGCCAGCCACTCCCAGTTGTACTGTTCCAAGTCTCAGCCTGTGGTGGTCTCAGCTGCCAGCCTGAAGCAGGCGGCTAGCCACACACTAGTGAACTTGTGGATATGATTGTGTCATGGCCGTAAAAAGCGGCTGGCCGTAAACCAGCGTTACAGTACTGTTGGTTTGGCGGGACAAATTAGAGCTTAGGACACAGGCTTTAACTGAAGTTCACATGTCATTACTGTGATCCTCAGATGTTTGTTGCTCTTACCTGGCATCACTGCACTCATGGCAGCTTTACTACTCTGGGTTTCTATTCATAATAAACCACCCATCAGCCATCTCTGGGTTTCTGTTTTCTGTGTCGCACGATATGCAGGACACCACCTGGTTCTGGCATCGGAGCCTGTATGCCAATGCCTGATGTTGATGCAGATGATGCCGAGCAGTGGGCTCAGCTTCTCAAGTCACGGCCAGGGGGTTGGGGTGCATCACAACCAGTGGCTGTGCAGAGACCACCACCTATCAGCAGTGTGTGGCAGCCTGTCAGTCCGTTAGCTAGTGAAGCAGCAACATCTTATGATGCATGCTTCCAAGGGTTCTAATGCAGGGGGGCATTCATTCAGCACATGGACGTAAACTGGCAATGCATACATTCAGGCAAGCCGAAGTGTTTTTTGTTGCAAGTGATTGCCTATCTTTACGCGGACATGCACCTGACTTTGGAAGTTCATCATAATATAGCTCTCCATCAGCAGCTGTGTGAACTTCACCGGGTCACCCAATGCCAAGTGGGAGATGGACAGTGTGGAGTGTATTCATATGTCAGAGATGGCCTGGAGGTCTTCGGACTGGGATGGGTTAGATCTGGGATCTTTAGTCCCCTATTATGTATTGTATTGTAATTTATTGTCACAATACCGTCGGAATGAATACCGTATTCAGCAACTCCGCAACCTTTCTTACTGGCAGCTCTGTTGTACCAAGACCAACTTTTGAATGCAAAACAGTGTCAACAAGCCCTGTATTTATCAGGTGATTTAAAATAAGGCCACATCATCAAATGGCACCTGCAGGTGCTCCTGATGCAGGGAGCCAGCTGTGTTACAAAAAACGGCTTTTTGTTGTGACTTCAAGTCTCTTGGTAGGAGCAATTGCACTTGCAAACTTTGAACATAACGTCCTTCTCATGATCGGGATGGTGCATTGATGCAAAATTGGGGAAGAGCAATTGCAGCGCACAAACATTACAGTCCCCAACTGACGCCGTCATGTGCAAAGGGGTGCACAATTTTTATTGAATAATCCCTGGAATTATCCCCACGTGCCAGCTGTGCATCATAAACATTTAAGCACAGCCTTACCACTGAAGACCAAGCCATGGCTGCTAGCGCTGCTAGTAAAAACAGCCCGTCAACATTACAGGTAAACCCCAACCTCAACGTTGACATCAAAACTTGTGAAGCCTACTGTAAGCTCTCACGACCAACTTGCGTCTGGAAAACTCCTCAAAGACCCAGAGCCTGCTGCTGCAATACCCTTTCAACCAGGTTATTATTGCCTACGGTTGCTGCATCAGTTCATGAAGCCTCTGCAGTTCTTGGCTCCACAGGCACAAGGCACCTTCCGTTCTCCCTCCTCGAACTCAAACTGCGCAGCAGATCAAGATTGACACCTTGATGTGCATAAACTCTCACAGGGTCATGATAAGGGAACTGCTCTTGGTAAGTACAAACTGACCATCCACAGCCTTACACTGTGAAGTAAATATGGCACCATGCCAATTGGATTCCTCTCACCCAGCAATGCATATGTAGCTCATGATGTATGCCAACTGTCTCAGGTGCACTTTATGCATGCAAGCCATGTCAAATAATGCAATTGCACTATACACACAACTCTACACATACAAGCTGCAAAGATTCCAGCACTCTCGCCCCACCTTGTAGTCATATGCGAGCTCCTGGCCAGCTGCAATGTGCTTCTTGGCGTATATTCCAATCTTTCGCGTCCCCTCTACCTCAAATATCTTGGTGTAGCAGTTTGGGTCACAGCTGTGATTGATGAAGCGAGCCAGACCACCTCGCACAGTGGCATCAGCAACCCACTCACCATCAATCCTGCAAAAGAGAAAACAACAGAGCCATAAGAAACCAGCAAACAACACATAGGGCCAACAAAGTATAAATACTCACTGCCTCTGCAACACGGAAGCAATATATGATGAATCTCAAAGCAGAGCAATACTGTAACCTCTGCACTGACACCATTACCAGATAGGGTAGTAGATCAATGGGCAAAAGATGTCAAGCCACCTACCTGAAAAGATATGAGCTATCCTGGCCCTGGGACTCGTAGTACTTCTCCCTCAGGTCCTCCAGCACTGGCCGGATCAGCTCACCAACATACTCGATCACAAACTCCTCAGGCTGTATGGCCTCAGCCGCAAACAACCCCCAGCCATGAACCCCACTACGCTGAAACACAACCTTCTTGGACTTTGCTACAAGGTTCTTCCACTTCACGGCCTCGGATAGATTCACATCACCAGCTCGCATGATAGAACGCATCTGGAACCGCTGACCTCGCCTGCTGCTGCTGTTCGCTGCGGAGCCTCCTGTCCCTGCTGCTGCTGCTGCTCCTAAGGGGTCAGTGGTACTGCTGTTGTTGATTTGGCCGCTTCTGCTGCCTGGACCTGCTCTGCTGTTCCTTCCCATGCCTTGAGCCACTGCTGTTTGCTTTCCAGTATCATGCAAGGGGTTATAGTTCAGCAGACATACTGGTAAGCTGTGTGGGAGCACTGCCACAAAGCCCTGATCATCTATAGGCAAACCCTCAGCGGCCTCCTTAGCAGTCAGCTGCCGCTGTCGAGCCAGAAGGGCCTGATGCATACCTTGACTGAACCCAGGCTTCTTCTTCTCAGCAGCAGCAGCACGCAGCTGGTCAATGTTCATGCACCTGGCATTAAGTACAACAGTAAGAGCCGTGGAAGCTGATCTACGGCGCTTCTTTGCAGGCTGCTTGCTGTCTGTTGTGGCTGCAGCTGCACCTCTGCTGCTGCTAGCCACTGCAGCACGCTTAGCCTTGGCCTTCTGCTGCTTGGTGGAGGCCTGTACGTCATCAGCTGCAGTTGCAGCATCATCAACCGACTGCTGCCGCTGCCGCTGCTGCTTTGTTCTGGGTCGTCTGAGGCCTAGCATGGCTGCCTGTATAGCAGCCTTGGATTCCGCATCTATGTCAGACGAATCTAGAACTAGCAGCTGCTGTTGCAGTAACACCTCTGCAGTCACAACCTCTACTGGCGCAGATGGCGCACCACTAGCTGCGCTGCTGCTGGCAGCAGGTCCATCACCCTCAGCAGCAGCAGCAGTAGATGAGACAGCAGGTGTAGGGCTGCGGCTGTGCACCTGTTCAGATTCAGCTGCGTCGACATCGGCAGCTTCAGATGCCTGACGCTTGCGAGACTTCTTGTGCTGCTGCTGCTGCTGCTGATCTGTTGCTGCAACAGCACTCCTGCTGCTGCGTCTCACACCATACAATTCCTCTCTGACCAATGCCGCTGTCTCAGGATCAAGGCCAGCAATGAAGCTGTCAACCTCCGCCGACTTCTGATGTTGCCTTCGCCGCCGACCTCTACGCTTGCTGCTGCTGACCACCTGCTCCCCTTCTTCTCGTGCTACAGCAGCAGCACTTGCTGCTTCTGCATGCTCAGCTACTGTTGCACTGTCCTCGGCAGCAGCAGAGCTGGTATGCCCCAGATCCTGCTGCTGCTGCTGTTGCTGCTGCTGTACAGCAAACTGATCAGCTGCTGGGACTGCAATTGAATTAGCTCCCCTGTCTTCTTCTGCCTGTGCTGCTGTTGTAACATCTCCTACCTGTTCATCCTCACTGGGCAAGGCGTCCCATTCCTCATCACAACCTTCAAACAGGCGGCGCAGCAACCGCCGTGCACGACAAGCCATACGCGGCCATGCAAAGGGCACAGCAACCCCTGATGGAAAGGATACAGCTAAAACTGATCTAGGGGCATGATTCAGCATACAGCTGGGCAACACTGACTGAGCAATCTCAGCTGCTGTTTCTGCTGCTGCAGCTGGTTCATCTACGGGCGGGGTGGGTGGTGCTGGTGGGCCGTCAGGTGATGGTGCCTTGCGGACAGTAGCAGCAGCAGCCAATAAAGAAGGCATCTGAGAACCACTCCGCTGCCGCTGCAGCTCACTATACTGCTGCTGCTGCTGCTGCCGCTGCTGTAATCTGGGATCCAACCTCTGACGTGGTGACTGCAGCAGTGCTTCTGTTCGCCAGCGTGGCTGCTGCTGCCGCTGGTACAAGCACTGCTGCTGCTGCTGCTGCTGCTGCTGTATATGAATGTGCTGCTCCTGCTCCTGTTGCATGTCCCCATACTGTGGATCTGCTGCTCTCAGCATCACCAGATCAAGCACCCAGACAACCTTGCTGCTGTCACACACATGTGATGCCAGACTGAAGGGTGACACAGACCCCTGATGAATGCACATCCTCAGCTGATCAATACATACAGCAGCAGCAGCAGCAGCAGCAGCATTACTACCAACCAGCACCCAACATGCCGTACAATCATCAAACGCAGGCAGCTCCAAGAGGATTCTGCTGATATCCAGGAAGCCGCTGTTTACCATATCGACACGAGTCTGCTGAAGTGCCATATCTTGTTGAACACGCAACATAGTCGTCTCAGGTATTTGTGTTTTTGGTATTAACAGCCGAAGGCGTATGTGTGCTGGGTCATATGGACGACCCGCTAGTCGAGCTGCTATGTGCTGCTGAAGCTGCTGCCAGTAGACACCCTTCATGCTGCTGCTGCTGCTGCTGTGGTGCTGCTGCTGCCAGGGTTCATTGACCCACAGCCATGGGTATGAGTGATAGCACGCTGTGTGCTGAGCTATTGAAGCCAGAGCCAGGTTCTTCACACAACCACGCAACTGCACAGCACAACAAACACAGTATAACTGTTACATTCAGTGTCATGTGTTATGTCAACACACACGCAGCAACATAATCACCATAATCGCACCAGTGCATGCGAGAACATACAACAAATTCACCACTACCAACCTGGTTCATTGCTTCCAGCATAACACTCAGCTGCTGCTGCACCTCTCCCTGCTGCTGCTGCTGCTCCCCAGTACAGTGCAGCACTGCCTCCGCCAGGTTCATCTTTTGCCAGTGGTTCAGCCTCTCAGGTCCATGGCAGTCCTCATCAGTAGTATACAGCGGAGGCCAGTAAGGGTGATGCCAGCGGGGCTCAGAGAAGTCAAGATGTTCACCACCATCAAAACAAACATATACAAGCTGGCCATCACTGTCATAACCTGTAACCATGTAACATAACAAACGGCAATACTCACAATGGCATGGTTAGTAACTTGATGGGGCAAGAGAGGTACAGGAGTTCTGTTGCCTGCTGCATAACACCTATGATTGAAACTGCTCAACAACTTGGTAATATCCTCACAGGCGTTATCACCGCAGACTGAACATAACAAGTCGTCAGTGGTTTGCACAAAACGATGGCAATGTGAGCACAATGTTGCGTGTTACCTGAAGGGAAGAGCTCCTGGATCTCTTGTATGAGGTACAGCTCCTCATCGATATTATTGTCCCAAACCAACACACCATCACTTTGTTGAATGGCAAAGGCCCAGCAGCGCTCAGCAGCCCTCTGAAGAACCCTGAAGCAGCAACACGTAACACAGCAATGATCTTTATGACCAGTACACACAAACAAATGATCCAAGACAATGATGACATGCTTACATGACACCTGAGGTCGTATCTGCGCAGATGAAGATTGAAGGATGCATGCATGACTCAACAGAGTGTCAGCATACCCACCCTTGGCCCAGATATGGTTACCTACCTGTTTGTGAGAGCTTGCTCTTCAGCCAGCTGCTGCTTCACAACCTTGAGCTGCTCAAATGCTGTCATGACAGGTTGCAACCCCGCCTGACATTGAGCAGTGGCATCAGCGACCAACTGATAAGCAGCAGTCATCTGATTAATCAAGGGCGCCTGCTGCTGCGCCTGCTGCTGCTGCTGCTGTGGCTGCTGCCAGCGCTGCTGCTGCTGCTGATGGTGATATGCACTGGTCGGACCCATCATCTGCTTCTGCGCATATAGATCCCCTGCTGGTGGAGCAGTACTTGATGCTGTGGGCAGCTGCCTGGAAGCTACTGCTGCTTGCGCAGCAGCAGCAGCAGCAGCAGGAGGAAGAGGAACAGCAGCAGGAGGAGCAGCTGAAGGAGGTGGAGGGGTATGTGCAGTACCTGGCCACTGCAGGTTTGCTGCTGCTGCTGGAGCTGCTGTTGAGGTCTGCCTAGTGGCTCCAATCTTGATAACAAGACCAGTCTTAGCTGGTGTAGACCTGGCAGCAGCTGGTTCAGGTGAGGAATGAGTTAATGGCTTGGTGGCAGGCTGCTGCTGTAGACGCTGCTCATCAATACTTCGATGTTGTTGCTGTTGATGATGTTGCTGGTGGTACCATGGTTGCTGCCAGTCCTGCTTGCCACTGCTGTGTTGTTGTAGGTGATGTAGGTTGTCTGCTGCAGCAATTTGGGTCACCTCCTGCTGCTGCCACAAGTCAGACTGCCGTTGCTGCTGCTGCCAGTTGTGGGGTTGACTGCATTCAGGGTGCCAGTGTTGCTGCTGCGACTTTTGCTGTTGTCTGTCATTGCACTGGTCACCTTGGGAAGGCCAGTATTGTTGCTGCTGCTGCTGCTGCCCAGGATGATCCTTCCAATGCTGCTGCTGCTGCTGCCCAGGATGATCCTTCCACTGCTGCTGCTGCTGCCTGTCATCAAGGTGAGAGTGTTGCAATTGCTGCTGCCACTGCTGCTGCCTATTGTCAGCATACCTACGCTCCGGCTGCTGCTGCTGCTGCCTGTCATAGAGGCGAGCATGTTCTGCTTGCTGCTGCCACTGCTGCTGCCTGTTGTCAGCATGTCTAGACTCCAGCTGTTGCTGTTTTTCCTGCTGTCTCTCCTCAGAGTGAGCATGTTCTGGGTGCTGCTGCCACTGCTGCTTCCTGTTGTCAGTATGCCTACGCTCCGGAGGCTGCTGCTGTTGCTGCCTGCGATCATGCTGCCACTGCTGCCCATATTCCTGCTGCTGTTGCTGGCCTTCAGGCTCCCTGCTGTTATCCTGCCTCCCCTCCTGCTGATGCCTTCCGTACCTCCTGTCATCATCTTCATGCTGTTGTCTACCAACATTGTCATGTCTACTGCTTCTTCTTGAGTCCATATATTGACGCTGACCAACTTCATGTCTGCTTTCAACTGTTGTGTCAAACTGCCTATCACCTTGCCTGCTGTCCCGTCTGTGCTCAGAAGCACCTCTGTCAGCAACACCATGACCACGAATCTGCTGAGGCGCATGTCTGCCATTGTTGATTTGTTGCTCAGACCTGTAGTGACGTGAATCATGATGGTCTGGTCCTTTCCTGCTCTCACTGTCATAGCTATCTCTGTTGCTGCAGTGTTCCCTGACACTTTGCTGGTGCTGCTGCTGCTGCTGCTGCTGGTGGTGGCTTGCAGGCTCTGCCGGTGTAGAATGCCTCATACCTACACTGCTAGGGTCTTGTACATGGTCACTTCTGCTGCTGCTAGGGGTGGCACTACTATCTCTGTGGTGAATTCTTCTGGTGCTAACAGTAGCTGCTGCAGCCTCAGCAGCAGCAGCAGTCCTGCATTCTTTGCTGCTGCTGGCCCTGGTGGGACTCTTGTTTGCCACTTGCTGTTGTTGGCTGCTGCTGCTTTGGTGCATAACACACTCACTGCTGTTCTGACGGTCTCTAACCAAGCAACTGTCAGAGGTACACCGCGGTCCAGGAGCAACTGCAGCACCAGCAACAGCTGCCCCAGCAGCACGCGCCTCAACAGCAGCGTCGACTGCAGCTGGCTGTGCTTGGCTTATGGCGATGTGTCTCTGCTGCTGCTGCTGCTCTGGTTGACTAGTAACATTGCTGCTTGTCATCCCAACTTGAGGCAGAGGCTGCTGGGCCTGTGATGCTGCAGGCACATCAACGGGCAGTGGCTGCTGTTCAGTGACCTGCTGAACTGCAGCAATAGACTTCTGCTGCTGTACAGACTGCTGTTCATCACTCACAGCAGCCCTTGGGTGCTCATTACCAGCAGAAGCGGGAGCAGCAGCAACTGCATCAGTACCGAGGTCTTCATCTGCTTGCTGCTGTTGATCAAGCACCCCATCAACACGTACAGCACCCAGCTTCTGAGTGGCCTTATCATCATCTTTACACAATCTTACTGCTTCAGGAGCTGTCCTGCTGCCAGACACTTGCTGCTGGTTGTCATCCTTGGTGGATTGCGCACGAGTAGTTGCTTGAGCAACAGCGGTGTCACCACTCGCCCGGTGGTTAGCTGAGCTTGCTGCCACCACTGCTGCTGCTGCTGCTGCTGCTGCTGCTGCTGCTGCTGTGTTTACGTTTGTAGTGCTGCCAGGTGCTGCTGCTGACCGTCTGCGGGCTCCAGGAGACTTAGGACCCTTGTCAGCAGTCAGCTGATGGAGTGCAGTCAAGAACAGGTGCTGCCTGTGCTGTGACCGCTGCTGCTGACGGGGCTGAGGTTTAGCACTATCTCTACTTGGCCTCACCACGCTTAGCCGATCAAAGACACTGCCACGACGCTCATCTTCACCAGCCCCCTGCTGCTGCTGAGGAGGCTGCTGCTGAGGCTGCTGCTGAGGCTCCATTTCCTGCGGCTGCTGCTCTGACTGCTGCTGCTGCTGCTCACAGTGGTGTAGCTGCTGCCGTTGCTGGTCCCCCTGGTCCCCTTCGCTCTCCAGTCTGCCATTGATATGTTGTATTCTCCTGTCTTGCTCGCGCTCATGCTCCCGGCTGCTGTGGTTGCGGCTCCGACCTTGATCACTACTGCCCAATCGTTCAAAGACACTACGTCGAGCAGGACTCCTGCTTTTGCTGCCGTCACAACGTCTAGATGGGCTTCTACTGCTGCCCCTGCGCTCCTGCTGCTGCCTGACAAGATTTCTGCTGTAGCTGTTATCTGCCTGGTACCCTCTCCTTGCCCCCGCCTCCCGGCACTGCTGTGTGGGGCCTCTCGTATCAGAGAACCTGTTCCTGTGGTTGTACCGTCTGTTCATGTCGTACCTGCTCATATCGTACTTATTCCGCCCGCTGCTGCTGGTTAACTCTCTGGTGTCTCTCTGCCTGTAAGCAGCTCCAGGTTGTCTGTTGCTGTCAGATCGTCTCATCATGTCTCTTGCTGGAGACCGCCTGTCACGAGAACGTGATCTGCTGTTATACCTGCGACTGTTGTTGAATCTGACATTACCAGTGCTCTGCCTGTAGCGATCAGGAGGTCTGTCCTCATATCTGCCCACCTCCCTGTCTCTACTACGGCTGCCACTTCTGTGCCTGCTGTGGCTTCTGCTGCCACTGCGGATTCTGCTTCGTGTGCCACGCCTCTGCCTGCTACGGCTTCTGCTGCGGCTTCTGCTGCGGCCTCTGCTGTGTCTGCCACTTCGTTGCATGCTTTGACTTCTGCTGCGGCTCAAACTTGTGCTGCGAATGTCTTTCCGCTGCCTGCTGCAGCTTCTGCTGTGGCTGCGAGTGTGTGCATCGCGCTGCTGGTGGTTGCAATCAGTTTGTTTGCGGTCAGGGCTAGCATTCTGCATGCTGTGGGACTCGCCAGAGCTACTGCTGGTGGTGCTCCCATCACTACTGCTGCTGTCGCTGCTGGTGCTGCTGTCATCGCTGCTGCTGTCGCTGCTGCTACTACCGCTGCTGCTGGATGTGCTGCAATTGGACCTGCCGTTATCCACCGTGTTCGGTGCTGGAGCTTTGTCCACTGCAGCTGTTGAAGCGGCTACCCGCTGGCTACTTGGTTGTGACAAAGCAGCCTTCGCCACACCAGCATGCACGCCCACCGCAGCTTCAGACCGTTGTTGTTCCCCTGATACTGCCTGTGTAGCAGAGTATTTCATAGCATTTGCCTGTGGCAGCAGAGAATACAGTGCAAAACAGAGTCTCTTGATGGTAAGCTGCTCAGGTGGTATGGCCACTGCTTGTTGTCATAAGCAGGTGTGCAGCAGGTGTGCTGAGTTGTGGTTGAGCACAAGCATAGTCTAAACAACCAAAAGCACGTAGACGATATAAACACTGCTCCTATCTCGACGGCACTGATGTTGGCACCAAATCTGTGCTGTGACTTGTCACATGCTGTTCGTGCGAGGGCAAGCATGACGTACCGCGTGCTCCATCGAGCTGTGCGTGGTGATTACTAGTGCACAGATAGCCTCCTGACGGTATGAGTGGAAGTTTCCATTGTGGACGCAACAGCAAGGTGCCTTTCACACCAACAGCAGGTGTGAGCGGGCTAGTCAAGCAGCATCCCAACCAGTGCGTTGACGATTGAAAGAGCCAGTCAGAGCGTTTCGTTACGTTATCGTTTAGCTCTATGCAGGTGCTTTTCAACATGCGCCGAGCAAGAGAAGGCCACTAGAAAAAGAACAAGCTCAGTCTCTGGCAGCCCTATTTTACCCAGAGCAACTCGCATAAGAGAAGCATCTTTCCTTTGCCTTGTTTAACTGAGGTCCCAATCCTGTACAAGCTGTCAGCGTATGGTACAAGCGGGGAACTGACACCTATTGAACCTAGGAAGGTCAGACACTGCCAGCTGCGGCACAGGTTGTAATCATGTTGACTTAATTACACTCTATCACACTGTCACAGCTATCCATGGGCTGAAGCTGACAAGCCTGGTTTGGTCACTTGGACACCCCTCCGTTCTTGCTTCGCATACCTGCATTCTATGCAGAACAAGCCACCAGATGGCGATCTTAGGGAGATAAGGACAATGTCTGAGCTTGGTATGCAGTGCTAGCGGCGGATTTGCTTCCAAATCAGTCTCATGCTGCCCAAGCTTTTCGTAGATCATTTACTGAGGCCTGTCTTTCTTCATGATTTTGCGTGTACTGGCTTTGAAGGCCCACGCTGCTTCCAATAGCACCCAGTTGCCATGTGCTGTTTCAACCGCTCATGACACTGTGTATCCCTTGCTGCGTCTGATGTCACATGTCGACAGCCTATTATACAGACTACATTGAGTTTGACCATTCAGATGAGGCTGACAACCGTTCTGAGGAAGAAACGCTGCTGTTTCCATGCAATCATTTGC
>LWCB01014098.1:0-14862 GCA_001630525.1 Coelastrella sp. M60 | reverse complement strand
TGCAATTGTTGGTCAAACCAAGTATTCCACCTTGGATTCATGGGTGATTCCCATGATGCATTGCTTCAGAGGTGTTTGGTTTAGTCTTCTTTTGGTAGCCACATAGCTCTTGACAAGCACAGTCGGGACTGTTGTTGCATAGATGCACATGCACTGGTGAGTAACAACATGCACTGGCTCTGCATGTGGGCTGTAATTTAGTTGCAAGTTAGCCATGCAACAAGTAAGCCTTACAGCGGCTGTGGTGCCGCCATGGTTGATGTTGCTCTTAACAGGTCCATCTTTCTTTCACAGTGTCAACATCACTGTTGCGCAATATTGCATCCACTGCAGTCACTGCAAGGTGCAGCGTCTGCTCAGTGACGGTCACATTACCAGTATAGATCTGTGTGTGGTGACCACATCATCATGACGTTGATCTTATGACGGGGCGACAGTAGCACAACATAACAACCGACTGTCAGTTGTACAATAATTGTGTGACATCAGCTAACGCATCACTATGAAAAAGCCGCCCGATGTTTCCTCCGATGACATGGCGAATGCCAGCACTGGCAGTCACAGTTACTAATGATACTATCATTAGTGGCACTGGCATTGATGCCATGTGACTAGGCTGGGTCCGAACTCTCATGCCATGCTTCTGAGGCAGACACTTTCTTGCGTTGAAGCCCAACGTGCTCTGCTTCAGACTTGCTTACATCACATCCACACCATCATTTGCGACAAACTGCATTGCTGCTGGTGGTGTTGCCGCAATCAAGTGCGGCACTGTGACATAGTGTCAACTGAGCTTATGCCATGAGCGACATCGACAGAATCGAATCCCACTGGCACACCGCAGCCCATCGGCAACAGTGTTGCGAGTTGCCGCTGTTGCTATCAGGCTGCTAAGCTGTGCTGCCAGGCTGGAATACGCCTTTCAGTCACACCATGAAAGCATCTGATTCTGGTGCATACAACAGCACCTGCCGCTGCGGTTGTGCTCGTTGGCACACTCTGCAAGCGGCTGCTACTCTTGCCCACACGCTCTAGACCTATCACAAGATCACACCAAACTGACTTGAACCCCGGCTGCTAAACATTGACTGGCTGTAGCTGTTCAAAGCTTGCCCTCCTCAACGAGACCCTCGACGCGCAGCAGCACAAAGCCAACTGCCAGACCCTGCATGTACAAAGCAGCAACCACAGGTGATTGCTATGATTTGTTGCTGTTCAGCATTCTGGTATGTCAGTGCAGAAGAGCCAGATATCTCTTCTTTGCACACTGTAGGCAGGAACAAAGAACCACATAATATGAATCTTCTGCTTGCGCTGCATACGGCACCACTGCGGATATGCAATTGTGCATTGCTGGCTGCTGGACCTGCCTGCAACCAGCTGCAGATTGCAGATATCAGCAGATGATGCCTTGGTACAACCAAAACACAAGGCCGATAACTGCAACTACAGCTGTGCTGCTACCGTGGCATGGAGCTCAACAGGGACTGCACTGCCGGCATGCTGCACTACACTGCTGAAGCTGCTGCAACCCCACTGCTCAGCATGCTGTTGCAGGCGATACAGCTCATATACTACGCTGCAGCCCCTCAATGACTCTAGCAAAGCCAATTCCCTTCTGCAGTGCTGGCAGGTAATGCTGCTGTGGCAGATGGCACTTTCACCTACTGCCCTGTGTGAAAGCTTGTTGTCATACATCAATGCTGCTGGCACAGTAATTTTGGATGTGTCCACTCCTGTGTGCAACTAGTGGTTCAGCTGCAGCTGTGCCCTTCTGTTGCTGTTGGAACTGTACTGGTAGAGGACCAGCAGAGCGATCTACTCCCGCACGCTGTGCTAGTGACTCACCAGCAGAGTAATTGCTGTCATGGTCAAAGCTACACCACCAATGAAGGCTCCCTCGTCAGCTACCATGGCGATCTCCATGGGCAGAGCCTTGGCGACAATAGCATCGCGCTTGGCTGCGACCTTAGGGGCGGCCCTGCAGCGTCACATTGCTAAGATTAGTATCTTAATTCATCATCAGCATCTTTCTACAGCTACAGAGACGATACGTATAATGCAGGGTCACTGACGCTCCAGAATCGCACAAGTAGCTAACACTCAATCTTCATTGACGATGCCGCCTATCCCACCTCACAGCTGGCCTTGATGCAGCCACAAGTGTTGGCCTGGCCACGCTGACAGTGCGAGCAGACACCCTGCTGCAGGTGGCTGTGCACAAGGCAGACTTGTTAGCGAGTGCGGCCATCTTTGCAGACGAGTGGTGGATGCAGCAAGACGATGATGTGAAGGTATTTCAAATGGGAAGAATGCGCGTATGTTTGAGCCAATTGCGTCCACTTGAGCATGTGATGCCTTCCTAAACCGCGGGCATGATAGGTTGATCGACAGAAAGGCGACGATAATGACGGCATTATGATCTGTCAAAACTACCAAAACACGCTTTCTTACTGCCATAACCAGACTTGTGCATCAGCGCAGCAGGCATTGCAAGCAGTCGACCGGCAATACACAACCTGGAGCTGAGCATCACTGCATTGCTCGCAAACAAGCAGGGTCGCTTATTAAGATTTGCCGCAACCAACATTCAACAGTCAACAAGTCTCGGAGCTCCGATCAACCACTAGTGTTTCTTGAACTCATCAATCACAAAGTCAAAGGCAGCTTCTGACGCCGTGTTGTGCGACTTCCAGGCAGCGCCATTGGCAGAGCCAGAGTTGGTGCGACCAGGACCCCCTGCGACAAATGGCTGACGATGCTGCTGCTGAGCAGGTAACCCTGCAATACCCAAACCAACCCCAGCACCAAGGCCCTGTGATGCATTCGCTGCCATACCCCATTGCTGCTGCTGTTGAGGGAGTCCTGCAAACCCAAACTGATGTGGTTCATGTTGCTGAACACCGTTCGCCTGCAGCACGAGATTACCGCATACATGTCAGCAGCTGACTGACATGCCTGACATGATGGCATGGTGAAAAGCCCGCCCCACTACATGTTGCAGTTGCATGCTTCTTGAGCACAAACAGAAACACAAACTTAAAGCCACTCTTTTCGGGTTCTCATCTTCTAACAGGCCATTATAGCAAGACAGAGATGCAGCAGTTCCATTAAGAACCACCACCAGCGCTTCAATGCTCATCTTTCTCACCTGTGTCTGCACATGTGACATCCCCAGCCCTGACTGCTGTACAGAGCTTGCTGAACTACTGCTGAATTCACCTAGAAGATCCTGCTGTCCACCTGCAACGCCAATCAATTGCTGCAAAGCTACCTGTGCACCCACCCGCTGCTGCTGCTGTTGTGGCTGCTGCTTCACTGGGCTAGTGAGCCCCAGAAGGTTGTCCGTGTTGCTTGTACTCAACCCAGAAAACAGCTCATCCAGAGGTGCTGAGCCTGGCTGCTCAACAGGAGTGACTGCTGCTATTGTTGCTACTGCTGGCGTTTGATGCTGTGCTGCTGCTGGAGCTGCTGCTACAGTCAGTCCTCCAAACATGTCGTCACCTCCAGCAGCCGCACTTGGTGCTGCTGCTGCTGGTGCGGCTGCCATCCCCAAACCCTCAAACAAAGAACCCTCAACCCCTGCTGCTGCTGGTGCTGCTGTACTACTAGCCCCTAGTGCTGCTGAGGGCGCTGCTGCTGCTGTGTCTGATCCCAAGAGATCACCCAGAAGATCAAGATCACTCGCAGGTGCTGCTGCTGCTGCTGCTGCTGGGACTGCAGGACTCTCATCCACCAAGAGATCAGCCACAAGCGGAGCTGCTGCCGCACCTGTTGCTGCCCCCTTCTTCCCTCCTCCTCCTGCTGCTGCTGCTGCTGCTGAATTCACTTGTACATCTTCTCCTGTCAACAGTTTCAGCACGGCTGCTGCTAGCTGCTGAACCTGCTGTTGTGAAGACTGCAAAGCTTTACGCACTGGCTCAGGATCACTCTGGAACATGACTGCTATTTCTCCGCAAGCTTGTGTACTGCCTCGCTGTAGCACTGCTTCTAATGCTGCAAGAGATCTCAAGACAACCTGCCAGCGAGGAGAGTCCTGGAGAACAGCAGGCAAGGGAAGCTTTTTGACCACCCAAGCGCAGGTGTCAGTCACAGAAACAGAAAGCTTTGTTGTTCCATGCTCTTCAGAAGGCAATGCAAGATGTCATATGCATGGCAACCCAATGACAAAACCTGTTGAGTGCTAATAAGTCTTTAGTCCAGCCCACTCACCAGTTTGTCCCTGAGCAGTTCAGCGATCCTTAGTCCGTCCATGTTGCTGGCAGTGTCAACAAACCTTCTGAGGTCTGCTGCATCTGGCAGAGGCCTAAGACCACCAGGTGCAGTGATGTCATCAACTAAACCCTCTTCACTACCTAACACCTGTCGGTAACACAAAGTACCAACAACGGGGTAGAGTGTAAGGGACGGTCAACACATCCTGCACATTCATCGGCTATATGTTATCCTTGCACCGTTTGGCACAGTCTGTTCACCTGCTAGAGCAGGACTGGCGGATACATCATTAGGGCTGACTGTTGAGCAGTGTTGAACCCACCTGACTAGGGGCAATGGAGGGTGCAGCATAACTAGTGGCTCCAGAGTAACCATAGTCACCACCGCCACTTTCTCTGTAAGGGCTCTCCTACATAAACAAGCAGAGGTCAACATCACAGGGGGGCCCAATGTCCAGGTTATTATTGTGCCGAAAGAGCACACCACGGGGGAGGCGTACAAAGGATACAGCTTGATTCGATTAATGGTATTTTCATATACTTAGCAACTGGTGCTTGCCGACAAACATTTGTGCTGGGACACTCTCAACAGCATACAGCCGATGCACAGAGGCCTCAGCTCGTATGCTTGTCAGCAAGCAACATCACTTGCTGCAGGGCGCAAGGTACTGCAGTTGTGCTGCAGGACTCGACCTTTAAGTTGGCAGGGTAGCTGGTGTACCGCTTGCTTGTTGAAGAGTACAATCTGCTGAAAACAAGAGTTCAGACCTGGCAACTGCTCAGCCGGTTCACGTTCAAAAGGGTAAGTGATGTGCAGGTGGACTTACGTTAAGGCGACTGCCATAACCTTGAGGTTGCAGGAAACCTCCCAACGCATTGGCTGCACTTGCTAAACCCTGAGCAATGGGTCCTTCACCAAGTGCTTGTTGTGCTGATTTGGTGAGCTGTGACGCTGCTTGTTGAGCTGCTGCAAGGCTGCCTTGTAAGCCTCCACTGCCAGCGCTGCTGATTCCACCATAGCGTGCGCTGCCGCTGCTGCCTATGCCGCTGTATGTGCTGCTGAAGTCTGTAGGGCCAGAACTGCCAAACCCTTGGATACGACCCTGCAATTTTGTAGAGTGGTGCAGCGTGACAGGGAGCCATGAAGATGTCCTAAAACCGTACGAACATATACATATATACAGAACGTCATGGCAGGCTGCTGAAGCTGAACTGCACACTGGTGCAGATCACCAAGACCGTGGATGTTTTCCCCACCTGAGCTGCTAGAGTGTTGGATGAGCTGTTTGTCACAGGTGTGGAGTTGAACATTACTTCCACAACCTCTTTGGCGAACTCACGAACACGAGCATTTGGTACGTCCCCCTTGAAAGGATCTGGCTCGCCTCTCCAGTGTATGAGCTCCCTGATACAAGACCCCACACAACAGCTTGGAGGATGCAGCAGACTTTCTTGGCCTTGGGCATGTACCAACGACGTTCCCGTGCCAATAGTAAATATCAGATGTCCATTATACATGCGTTCGGCAGCTGACTGCAGCCGTACCTGACAGATGATGCATGCCGTTGCATACAACGCTGGAACTGAGAGCAACCCTTGGTACACAGATGCTTGACGACTCTAAGGGCCTGCAGGCAGGTGATATTGTAAGAACAGCAGAGTTCAGCTTGGTATGGATCAACATTGAAAACGAGCTCAGAGTGTATGGCAGGGTACCTTGAACTTGACGATGGGAGACTTGACCCCAAGCTTCTTCTGCACAGCGTCCGCGACGGCCTGTGCTGACTCTGGAGATTGACGTGCCATGTCAGCAATTTCATCGAGCAGATACTGCGAGCAGCAGAAGCAGACGTCACGGGCACGCTTCACACTACCTCACACGCCATCAACTACTCGTCGTAAATCACTGATACGCACCACAGGGGCAGGATCATCCTTCAGCGCTGTTGCCTCTTCTAATTTTCGAAACCTATTCACGGATTCCAGCAAGTTGGCCATGCCTGCAGTTCTAGACGCTCAGTGCCAAGTTTGCCTCCCACCCGACGTGGCTTGACTTGTGCAAATAAGGCCTTGAACCACTATTTTAGCGCATTGTTCCACACAAAGCAAGTAATCTGGCCAGGGGCAGCTTGTACAGGTTCCCCTGAATTGTACCCGCCTACTGACACGCTCAGGGTCGCTACATCATACTGACTGATGGGTGTGCACCGTCAGCTGGTGGCCATATAGTCAAGCTAATGGCTCTTCGCTCATCTTACAATCGTTTTCTGCCACTGATCAGCCATTTTCCATTCTGACCCTGAACTCAGTTGTTGCAGTACAGCGTACTGCAACATTGGCATGCCCCCATTGGTAGCAGCCCCCATTGAAAGACTGCCTGAGTTCAAGTCACGATAGGTGAGGCACTGTATATCTGTCGTTACCTAAATAATACGACAATTTGAACAGTCAGTCACAGGCTGATGCATATGACAAGATTGTTACACTGTTTTGAAAAGCCCAGGTAACCACCAAAGCATTCAAGGATTTCGTTCCTTTACAGAGGTCTCTTGGCTTCTGCAACGACTTGAGCACTCATGAGGCACAGCTGCTACCGGCCAGGTTGGTCAATGCATGAGCTGTACTGCTGCTACCTTGCTATCCTATGAAGATGTTTCACCAGGCATCTACACAGCACTTTTGCCGATTCTACACCGCCATTAGAACATAGACTCTATTGCAGTACTACTGTAGCTCCAATCCTTGAAAATTAAGGGGAACAAATCTCCATGTTGCTCAAGCAACCTGTTTGCTTGAAAATATGGAGATCATTCCCCTTGAATTTCAAGGATTGAGGCTCCAGCTGACTTGCAGCCTTAGCAAATGACCATGTCCACCAGGTCAGCCAGTAATCATGGTGCCGACACCCTGCATCACATCAACAGCAGAGCTTGAATTGCTTAGACATGCCCGCATACTCATTCTGAGGCAAACATGTGTTTTGCTCGCATGCATCTAAAAACATCCAGATAAACCTTTTGTTTGCATTTCTGGTTGAAAGAAACAACATAGTGCAAAGGAAACAGACTTTTCTGCTGGCAGCGGAGTCCCTCTGCCCAGGTGAGAGCCGTACAGTAGAGTGTTGCCGATGTCATCGCAGACAATAGCAACTCTCACTGTAACGCACTGATTGGGCACATGGATGCACCAGACACCAGAAACAGGCGTCAAGCATCTCCTGTCTACTTGGGACCACTCTGTCTTTCACATGAATCGTCAACTGCACAGCCGTAGCTTCCGCTCTACCTCAAATGGATGCTTAAAGCGCATAAGTGGCCGATAAAGAGACGAATACAATCAGGCTCTGGGAACAATGACATAAGGCAGCATCATGCAGATTAAGTATCATGGGTGAACCTTGCCCTGTTCTGATGATCCGCAATAGCCTAAACACTCCACAGGGACCACCACCAACACCACTCACCTCATCCGTAAGCAGTTCCATGAGCACTGAATGCCTGCTGCGTCCATCAATGATGTGAGCTGCAGTCACGCCTTGTGATAAGCAGCGGATGCAGCACTGGACCTTGGGGATCATGCCACCAGCAATGATGCCATCCTCTGTTAGCTTCCTGCGGGCAAAAGAGTGACACAACAGCTGGGTAGTGCTGCAAGTGCATGCTGGCAACTGCGTAACTCAGTGGCAAACATCTACTTAATGCATTCAAAATTTAGAAGCACTCAGCAAATCGAGCACTGTCAAAGCTGGGAGTGTTGCCTTACCGCAACACATGAGCAACTAGTATACAAGCTTGCTCAGAATAACCTCCACCGAGCCACCCGCACCTGCACTCTCTGATGTTGAGCTGATTGAACTTGGTTGACACATCATCCTTGTCTTTCAGCACTCCTGGCACATCAGTCATAAGGATGAGCTTCTCGGCTTGCAGAGCTGCTGCAATCTGCAAAAGCAACAACCAACAGTGCTGAATAGATAGAAAGCAAGGGTGCTATCTATCAGTGTTTGGTGCTCTGATGGTATGAGCATACGGGCCATATCATTATGTGCATGAGCTGCAGTGCATATAGCCCTTGACTTCTTCAACACTGGATTACACAATCATCCGTATCATACCAAGCAAACGTATCCCTGCAACCCTTAACCTCACATATGCATGTTCACAGTCAACCGACAACAGCTGCAACCACCTAGCAAGTAAGCAAGCAGGGGTTGAGACAACAAGCCACAGGCTGCACTGCAGCAAGGCTTGCTAGCTTGGTTGACAACCCCCCCTATGCTCAGTTTTGACATATCAGCTGCCATTCCTCCTGCATCTTACCTCTCCTGCTGCTGTATCTGCATTAACATTCAGTGCTTGGCCAGTCTCATCGGTAGCTACCGTTGCAACCACCGGGATGTACCCGCTATCCACCAGACTTGTCAACAGAGTAGGGTCAACTCTGGTGACCTCTCCAACGTAGCCAATGTCTTTCTCAACCATCTGACGTGCCCGCAGCAGATCACCGTCCTTGCCTGAGAGCCCCACTGCTTTGCCTCCGCTCTGCTGAATGAGCGACACAAGGGACTTGTTCACCCGGCCACCTAGAACCATCTCTACAATCTCCATGGTGGCAGCTGCATGTGCAAGGAATGATTACAAGATATTATTCACAGTATTAAAATTTGGAAGACTGTGTTTGCAGAGGCCTGACTATCGGTGCAGTAACGTTCGCAGGAAACAATGAATATGCATGGCAGTGCAGGGTTCAACATGGCACTCTGATTGCTAGCTATGAAGGTCTCAAGTATGTGCAAGCCGCTCAGATACACGACTAGCAATGCCGTCTGACAAAAAGACACCTGACGCAGCCATCAGACTGCCAACAGGAGGGTGACCTTTGAGTTGCTGCTGTTCTTAATAGAGGGACAAACCAGGGTTGAAATTGAAGTTGCTCACCATCTGTGACCCGCAGTCCTCCCTTGAAGACCGGCTCAATGCCTAACTTTCCCAGCCAGCTGTTGATTTCTGGTCCACCTCCATGAACGAGTACTGGTCTGATGCCAACAGTCCAGAGCAGAACCAGGTCAGTGATCACACCAGCCTGTGAACAGGAAACAAAGCATAGAGAGAAGTGCAGGTTGGCAGGCATGGCAGGGAGCGACATTGCTTAGAGCTTGAATTGCCCACAACATGGTTCATGTATATCAGCGGGCATGGGTTGCTTACGTCCCCGTGTGCATATGGTGGCATAGGGGCGAGTAACTTGAGGGGCTATTGCTTGTAATGTGCCACTTAGGCTGGGATGACATGTGTGGTGTGATGAATGTAGAATGTACATGTTAGGGATGACAAACTGCTGATCAATGTATGCAACATGTGATTCCTCTTGAATTGAAATGTACCATGCACTAAGCTAGGGACAGCCTCTCAGAGCACTGCTGCAGGCGAGTGAAGAAAGGAGATAGCTGCTGCACTGCTGACCAACCTTCAGTGTTGGGTCTTTCATTGCAGCACCACCGTACTTGACAACAATGGTTTTGCCAGCAAAGCGCTGCATATACGGCAAAGCCTCCGCTAGGATTGACACACGGTCCAGATTTGTAAGCTCAGCAACCTTTGAAGACACCTGTTCAGTAAGCGTAGCACAACATCAAGGAAAGCAGCTTGACGTGGGAGTGAAAAGGTAGTTTTTCTGGGATATCTAAACAAAATATACTGCTGAATATGAATTTAAGGCTTTTGTCGTTTGATGCATGTGATGTTTGAGTGCTTAATGCATTACCCACCTGGACTGCATCTACTGTAGCTGCTGCAGTCCTGACAGCAGCCCATCTTGAAGTTGTTTCGGCTTTGACCACTGATGGCAGTTTCTGGCAGGTGTAACCCTCTCGTCGTCGGGTTGAAGCGGATATTGACGAGCATTTTTGCTGAAGGAGACTGGCCATGTTGCTAGCTTGCTGATTGCACAACCCTAAGGGTAAGCTTATCGCACGAACTACTTACTAAAGTGCAACATACAAGTGATCTGACGACAACGGAGGGCTGACCCTGGACAATCGCAGCCCGATGGGCGACGCACGTGAAAGGTTGGGGTTACAAACTTGGGTACTGCCTGAGCCCGTCAAGTCCACGACTGTCGCGTTGTTGTGCAATTGATATGCCGAGTTACAGGTGCGTATTACTGCTATGGAGTACACTGCTATGAAACGAGACATACGCTGTACACTACGTACGGTGTGCTGCCAGCTGCTGGCGCTGCCGCTGTTTTAGCCTTATACTCTTTTTGCATGCACAAATGAACTTTACTACGCACCTGGTTTCACCAGGAAGGGTGTACACTTATTCCTGCAGTACTGCAAGACTGCTTATGACTGCTGTCTCCAGTGACCTCCAGCCGTAGTGTATTGTACTTACGTAGTGCAAGAGCCCGTTTCACTTAGGTCATAGCGGAGCCGCCAGCATCGTTTGCACATGCATCAGCTATTACACAGGAACAGAACGGCTGCAGGAGGTTGCTGCGGTGCTTCCTCTCGGTCTTATGTTGCTTCTCCTGTTGTCAGACCATCCAGTGCCAAGCGCGGGGGTGATAATGGTCTCCAACATCACCTCCATCCTTCACAGAGGCAAAATAGTCTATCCATCATCCCCCATGCTCAGCAAGGTCCTGATAAGGGCAGTGTAGCAGCTCTAGAAGCAGCTCTTGGTGCAATTAATAACATACTTGGGACTTACAACAAGGTTAGGGGTTCTAAACCGAAGGCAGATGCCAAGCAGGCGCCGGAGAAAGGGACAGGCAGCAGCAAAGCAAGAAGTGCAGCAAGTACAGGCCCCAGCAAGCTAGTTAGCTTCAATGCCAAAGCATCAGGCAATGTTCCTGTAAAGGTATGCTGAAAGCATGCATCCGTTCTGCCTGCATGCTTCTAGACTGTTGTGGAACAAACTAATGATGTTATGGCAGCCACCAGTCCGAGGGACGATAGCTTGCAGCAGTATACTGTGCTGCATATGCATGCTGCAAGTATGATGCCATTGGATCTGCTAGTATCCGTTTTAGGGAGCCTTCCAGTCTGCAGGTAGGCATGTTGTGCTGGGATCAGTGCAGCTGCATAAGCATTAACGAGCACAAGTATCTGCCGATTTGTCCCCAGGAACTGCTCATCTCTTCAAACCCATCGAATGATGGTTCAGTTCACACAGACAACCACACAAGCAGCAGCAGCAGCAGTAGCAGCAAAACCAAACAGCACCAGGTTAACATCCACCACAAGCCCAAACACCCTTACAGCCACCTACAGAAACGTCCCAAACATCATGACAGCAGCAACACGAGCAGCAGTTCTTGGTTTCAGCAGCTAACAGGCAAGCAGCATATTGGCAACATAGCCAAAGACGGCACACTGCTACCAGATGATGCTTTGTCCCGCTCGCTGCAAGCATACCTAAGCCTTCCTCTTGAGCAGTACAGTGTTCTGGATCCAAGACTCATCACACGGCTGCCTCAAGGAGTTGATGTCGAAGAAACTCTTGCCGGGTTGCTTGCTGAACAGAAAGCAGAGCGAGCAGAGCGCAAAGCAAGGAAAGTACAGCAGCAGCAAGTGCACTCTCAGCAACAACAGGAGCAGCAACCTCGCTTAGGAGCTATTCTTGATGATGCTATTGGCAGGACTGAGGTCAGCAGTGGTGACAGCAGCAGCAACGGCACTAACCTACAGCCCACAATGCGTCAGTTGCAGAATCCAGCTGCAAGCGTGTCTGAAAACAGCAATGACAGCAGTAACAACAGCAGCACTGTCACCCTCACAGCAGATGCAGCCAGCTCAGCGCCAACAGCGACTAGCAGTCCTCTTGCTGAGGCAGTGAACAGCCATTATGCAGATGCAGCAGCAGTAGCAGATGCCCCTGACGGAGCTTTCCTGCTGCGTATACCCATGATGGACTTACTGGGAGTTGATCTTGAGCCCCTTCTGGTTATCTATGTGGACATTGATGATAGGCTTGGCCAGGTGTGTGATTGATGCCACAGCAGCGCCAGATCTGGAACCTGCTGAGGCAGAATGGTTCGTCAATGCAGATCACCTGTATATAACATAGACAGTCATGTTTAGGCTATGTTTGTTTATGTGCGTTGATGCACACAGACTAAGAGCATCGTGTGGCATTTTCCCCCTCTGTACTTCTACTGCCATATATAGCCCTGCGGTTTTTGTCATGGAATGAGACTTGCAATTGCCCAGCATCTGTACAGTCGGTACAGCAGTTCTGGCATGCATTGCTTGCTTCTGCTGGGGTGCTGCGAGGATGTGCAGTTGCCGCCTTCTGCATTGCTACCTTGGATCTTGATGTGTTGCTTCCTGCATCAGGCTATGTCGTTCGTACGTCACTGCAGTCTGGGATGAAATCTCTTCATCTGCAACAGCTTTTGCTGTGTCATACTTATGCTGATGTGTTGCGATGCTGCAGGTCAAGTTCAGGGCCAACAGGCTTGTTATTGGTGACGACCGCTTTGACCAAGAGTTCAAGGTGGACCTTCTCGCAACTATGAGCAGCAAAGTTACCCAACCAGCAGTGCAGGTGCTGCAGGACTCTGCTGCAGCTGTCGAAGGATTGAATACGGAGTCCACTGTTGCTGGTAATGGGAAACAAAGCACCGGACAAACCAGCGGTGGCCATATGCTTCCATCGGAAGCTGCCCAGGAAGTTGTTCAGCAGCAGTTAGCAACAGTTGAAGCTGCTGCAGATGGTCAAACAGCCCGACAGCAAGCAGACGCTGTGATCACGGTACCTCCCAGTTCGGTTGCAGTTGCAGAAGTCACAACGGACGCAACAGTGGAAAAGCAGCAGTTGTGGCAACGAGGCAGTGTCCTTGGCTGCAAAGTCAAACTGTCTATGACTCTGCGGCTGCCACACCCATTGAGTATTGTACCTGGGCCTCTCTTGTCAACCACTGCTGGGCTGGTTGCCAAGCTGGTGATGCAGGCTTTGTTGCCCAGCTTCCTCGAGTTGTTGGCGACAGACTACGGAAGATGGGCAGCTGGAAGCAGTACAGCTGCTAGGCAGGCATTACCAGCGGGTAGTCTGGTTGCTGCTGAAAAGCAGCCGCTGCAACATGTGCAGCAAGGTTGAGATACCTTGTGAAGAGACAGCTTTGCCACATACGTACTTGCGACACGGTCACCCATGCGGGCCTCTGACTGTGGATCAAGGTCAGAGCTCACTCCTCTTACAAGAAACAAGCACCAGATGCAACGCGTCAAGTCTCAACAACCTTCACCGTGTTGTACTGTGCAAGGGAAAGGTATGGTTACGCTGCACAGCGCTAACAGGTCGAGAGACAGCGCTCTCGATTCACAGTCCGGCGTAGCTCGGTCACATATATGATACCAAAGTAATAACTTCTTGCCACGAGAGGTGTTTTGCGGAGCAGTGTGAAAAAGATCTGTACTTGACACAAGGTCACCGCAGAAATATCTCGGCGTCAAACCTAGTCGTATCCTCGAACTAGTTCCACGGACGTACACAGCTGCGTGCAAATGATACAACAGTCATCAAGCAACCAAAAAGCGTGCCTTGCTGTGTTAATCTTGGGTTGATCACGGCAAAGGGTTTGACGGATCAAGGGTTTGGCTCGTCAGCGTTCACAGGAACTACTTATGCTTGCCAAGCCACAATTCCCGTCACCGGCTAGTAGCCAGAAACCGTACGAAGCCTGACTACCCGTCGATCACCACAACTCTGTCAGAATGGCACTTATGCTGAAGAGCGCAACCACCAAGGCCGCAGTCAGGGTACGCAGATAGAGGCAGATAAACAGTATTATCACGTTTTCTGGCAATGCACGGTGCCTGATGGTAGCTGGGGCAGTGATCTGGGCTGGGGCGTGTGCTCACCAAATCTTCTGCCTAGTGCAGCGTATAGGCTCTACCTTCGTGTCAGTGCCTGCGTGTTTTTGTGAAACAACGTTTGTGCACCTAATGCACTGCAGCGCAGAGCTCGGAATGGCGTTTGCGTTCCCCAGGTCGTTGAACTGACAAGCTTGCGCGCTTGTCTTACTTTGTTTCTTGCAGGGCACCCGCCAGGTGACCCGCGCTGCCATTGAGTGGTACGGCCCTGACCGTCCCAAGTTCCTGGGTAAGTCTCCTTGCCAGCGTGTACAACCGCATCAGTCATTGATCTGTCTGATCACGCTTTCCTATATCTGTTGCACGTTGTACGTGTCACACAAACAATTCTTTGTGTTAAACTCAGCATACTATGTTCACAGATGCTCATCAAGATGAGCCATGTGAGCATGTCGTGTTGATCGTCATGCCGCTGATACCGCTTTCCTTATGCAGGCCCATTCAGCGAGGGTGACACCCCCGCCTACCTGACCGGCGAGTTCCCCGGAGACTACGGATGGGACACTGCTGGTCTGTCCGCTGATCCCCAGACCTTCGCCAGGTACAGGGAGATCGAGGTCATCCACGCCCGCTGGGCCATGCTTGGCGCTCTGGGCTGCGTGACCCCCGAGCTGCTGGCAAAGAACGGCGTGCCGTTCGGTGAGGCCGTGTGGTTCAAGGCTGGTGCCCAGATCTTCCAGGACGGTGGCCTGAACTACCTGGGCAATGAGAACCTGGTGCACGCCCAGAGCATCCTGGCAACCCTGGCCTGCCAGGTGGGTACAGCTG
>LWCB01014069.1:0-13380 GCA_001630525.1 Coelastrella sp. M60 | reverse complement strand
ACAAACAGCGGTGGAGGATGCAGCAGCAGCAGTAGGTGCGCCAGGAACAGCAGCAGCAGTAGATGGACCAGAAGCGGCAGCAGCAGCGGCGGCGGCGGCGGCGGGGGCTGCAGCAGCAGAGGAAGCAGCAGCAGTGACAGAGCCAGTCCAGGAGGTGGCTGAAAGTGTGCAGCAGCGGACAGAGCAGTCATAATTAAGACTCTGCTGAGCAGTTGGCAGTTCCTGAATGCTCTCACTCTTATGTATTCCAGAGTACCTGCATTAAACTGCAGTGTGAATTTAATTCATTCAAGCCGTTGGAACATAGAAGGAACTGGCAACTAGGGTATCAAGTTTCCCTAGTTGGAATTTGCTGGGAGCAACCTCGCAACAGTGTGATTGTATACATTAGGTAGTCAAATATCTGCCAGGTAGCGGCACGTGTGACCGCCCACAGACAGCTGTGCTGGGTATTCCGTAAAAGTCGGTTCATTTTATAAAAAGAAACAGACATGTCACTGCTTCCGTGCTTACAAGCTGATGTATATGCTTAAGGTGACTTTTCCTACAGTCTCAGTCTGAAAGCTGAGTCAGCGTCACAAGCAGTACCATCACGAAGTTTATCCGGCTTCATGACGTCCGATGCAGCTGAGAAGCGTCAGTTGTATGCATTATCGTAGCTTATGCAACAAATGCGTGTCAGCCGCGCGTACAGCAGTGCGTGGTACAAGACGAGCACTGTCTCATTGACAGTTCTTGCAGCCAATAATGCGCAAATAGCATGCGCAACTTCAGTCGCCTATGAGCCTGCTGTTCAACACGCTTCAATACTAATATGGTCTGTATTAATTGCACCGTGCGGGCTGGTAGCACGCTGGTTCGTCCTGCAACTGTTCTTCCTCGCAAACTAGGGAAATCTTGCGTAGATGGGCCTCAGCATCTTATCAGAATAGCACGTATTCAAAGATCAGCTATTCTAGAAATTGATAACGTTCGCCCAGAGCACGATGACTCCAGCACAACATGCAGAACTGCTTCTGTTGTGACATCAGCAACGGCACTTGCCAGCATAACCTATCTTGAGCTTTTCGTGACACCGAGCGATGCTTACGCCGCAAAGGTTTGCTTCGACGTGCCTGATTGGGCGGCAGAGTTTGATCCGGTACATGCAGTGTTTCATTCCCCGATATTTGCTGTTGGGGCAGCTGCCTTGGCATTGTTGCTGTTCCCCAAGCTTATCAAGGTGCGCAGTGCGACTCCTTCCACTCAACACAGGATACATTTCAAATCAATCTCAAGCATACACTTGTTATTTTCATCTCTGCAACGTTTTGACATGCTCTCCATGCTTGTGGACATCCAGCATGCTTGTTGTTGTGAGAAAAGCTTTGTACCCTACTTGCTGTTGCAGCTGGTTGCTTCATTTCCATTTCTTACCTGCCAAGATCAGATGTGGTTATTGTCATCCTTCACATCATGGCAAAGCAACCTCAATACTGCCTGACTACTGTGTGTCGTCGTTGTCCACAGTTTTCAATCAACTATCTGGCCGTCCCTGCAATTGCTTGCTTGCTGGCCTGGCTGGCGATCTCGTACCCGCAACAAACAGCCAGCAGCATCTACACAGTGTTGGAATTCATCAAAGAACATCCAGCAGCATCAAGCATTGGTAAAAACCAGCTAGCGGATAACCCGTACAGATGCTTTTATTCGCTTAGTCACATACTTACAAAAGGTTCAGTAGTTTTTGATGCCAGATGAGGCTTGTTCGGCGTATGTTGTTGTACAGCCAGCAGCAGCAGCCTTGAGGGTGACAGCAGCATCTGGCAAGTGACCTGTTTGTATGTTATTTCAGGTGTTATAACAGCAGCAGGCATCATTCTGGGTCCTGATCTTCTCGCCTGTGCAGCAGTAGGAGGTGTTGTACTGCTGCTGGCGGTACAAGCAGGTGTAGTACAGCTACCGGCAGTACAACTGCCAAGGCTGCCGGGACAGCAACTGATGACCAGGCAAATTGACAAAGCAGGTGATGCTGGCAGGTTGCGAGCCTGCATATGATACATAACGTATGTCTGTACACATACATAATGTATATGTTTCCACATATGCATTACATAAGTTATCATACATATATGCATTGCATAAATTACCGTACATATATGACACATGTATACTGCAGTGATGCTTGGATTTCCTGCCTGCCAAATGCTGAATGATTATGTCATATCAAACATGTATGGTATCACAATTAAACTGGATATTGGATGGTTGGACAGCATTCTTGGTTATACGTTCAATTGTGGTAACTTCGTTGTTCCACCTTTGTCAAAACTTCAGGCAAAGCGATCAGGCAGAAGATCGATGATCTGGATCAAACAGACCTCATAACGAATGTCAGCAGCAGCAGCAGCAGCAGCAGCAGCGGTGGGCGCATACAGCTGGCTCCACCACCTCTATCAATGGTGGTTGATGACCCTGGTGGAACAGCAGCAGCAGCAGCAATAGGCGATGTCCAGCAGCAGCGGCATGTGCCAGCAGCAGCAGCAGCAGCATCTCACAACCCGGCAGACTCTGTTGAGGGCAAAGCAATGGCGCTAGGATCTCAACTAACAGGCAAGCTAGGCCAAGCTGGCCAAGGTGTTTTTCGGAAAATAACACATGTTGTAACAGATGACAGAGACAACGACGGCATGGCACGACATGAAGTACCAGATGACTCACTACCTTCAAGACTGGGTTCAAAACTGAGTTCAAGTTGGACGTTCAGTAGGCAAACATTGCAGCAGGCTGGACAGGCCGTTACCGCCAGGGTTCAGCAATCAGAGGCGATGCAGGGTTTAAAAGACATGACTCAGCCTTCAGCAGCAGGGGTTTTGGCAAAGGTGAAACAGGGTGCTGGTGCGCTAAAGGACAAAGTTATTCATGCAAGATCTCAGCAGCAGCAGCAGCAGCAGAGCCTGGCAGTAGTGATAGCTCCCAAAGGTGTAGCAGCACAGCAGCAACAGCAGGAGCAGCAACGAAGTGACGTGGCAAACAGGGTGGGTGACGTCATGGGTGATGCTGTAGCTGATTCTCAAAGGGGAAGTAGTGGCAGGTCTGTAGACTCTATACTGGCAAATTCTTGACCAGCTTTATTTGTGCACAGCATGTATAGTTGTGCACGGCATTTATATGTGGGCAGTGCCTCACTGGGCACGTCTCTGCTTCCACATCTGATTCAACCACCTGCAACCGCCTACAGGCAAATCACAGTGATGTCCATGCAAGCAGCTACTGTAGCAGCGACAACAACTATCACCGCTCGTATTCACCTTTGCCGTAGAGATCACCTGCTCTTGCGTGCAGGCAATGCTGCTGAGTCTGCAACGCAGACGTGCTATCCATCATAGAGCGTTTGTCGGACACGCACCTGCTCAGATCAACCTGATTTCTAGGGTGCATGAAAACTGGAGTGTACCTGGATGTGTTTTTAAACTGGGTGCATGTCGGCCTGTTGGCGGGAATTAGGGGAGGTCGACGATTTGCGGAATTAGGAGAGGCCGATTGCTCTCTTCCATGAGGTCCTGCGACTGATGTTGATCAGCCAAACATCCGCTGCAAAGCTTCTGATCAGTGAGAGACAGCCACAAATCTGCCGTAGGGAGCAATTGCTTAGAACTCGCAGACAGCGCAGTGCACAGCAGTGCTGTGGGACGCACAGTGGTGCCAACCTGCTGTGTACACACGCCAGAATCCAATCATTGTTATCTAACAGCAATGCCTTCTACAAGCAAACATATAGAAAGGCGTCAGCCATTGCTTGCAGTAGCGAAGAACTTTCATCGATCACCAAGTAGTACCCCTAGCAGCAGCACCACATCCGGGCGCAAGAAGAATCCGCACAATACAAACTGTATAGAACGTTTTGACGTATGGCACGCTAGGCAGCTCCTCAGCGCTGACATCGTATATGGCATCTTGCTACTTCTCATCTACCTCACGTACCTACATAGAATCGTACCAGTACTGTGTAGCAAAGGCCCTTCCACATCTTCAGCGCCAACAGAAAGCTGCGATACGTCACCATCGTCCATTAGCTTCCAGCTCATGTGCGGTCAAGTGCCTGGACCAGCAGCTTTCAGGGCACATGTACAATCGGTCACCCAAGACAGCAGTACATCCCATCCACAGAGCTGCAGCAGCACGACAGTAGCAGCAGAAACAGGTTTTTCAAGTTCTAGCTGGTTAGCAGCAGGGTTCAGACCTTTCCTGCAGCACACAGCTTATGCAGCTGCCATCTTTCTGCAAAGTATGCCACCAGTTGTGGTTACTGGCCTGCTGGGAGTAACAAAGCTCATACTGGTGCCATTACAAGTAAGCTGCTGCAGGATAATCAATGCCGCATTCTTGAACACAAATCAAGCAAAACTGGTCTTTTGGTCTTAGAATTCCAATACCAAGACCTTGAAGCTGCCAGCTCATGTCCAGAATTGCTGATTATGTGCTATGGCAGCTTTTGATCAGATTGCTGCTTTGTGTGCAAGCATACTGCAAGTTTAAAATCACCTTGTAGACACCTCACTCTTTCATCTATGTACAGTTTTCTAATAACCGCAACACGCAAGCCAAAATCTGTCACTGTAATGACTCATAATCTTTGAGTTGCCGTGTGTCGTTTTGCCCTCCTCTGCACTGAATATCATCTGCCTGGTATTGCAGTTTTGCCTGCTCTTCTTTGGCATTGGCTTCTTAAGTGGAGACCCCTTCCAGATTATCCTTGCTCCACTGCGTTTGGCAGCACTGCTGCTGCCCACTATGCATCTACCGCTGCCAAACCTGCCAATCATCTGGCAGACAGCCAGAGCAGCAGCAGCAGCAGCAGCCTGGAGATTGTGCAGCAGCACACAGACAAGGGCAGGTTATCCCAGCAGCAGCAGCAGCAGCAGCAGCAGTACATTCATATTCTGGTACAAGCCCCAGTACTACTGGCAGTATCCTTGCATCAGACAAACAGTGGTGGCAATTCAGCGGCTGCTTGGGTGCATTGCTGCTGCTGTCTGTGTTATGCCTACCAGCAGCATATGCTTGGAGTCCACCATGCAGACTGGGTACTGGCAAGGCGCCTGGAAGTACGTGCTTCAGGGAGTGGTCGCATGGTTGCTTGTGGTAAGAAACTGCGCATGCATGCATTGGTCACAACATATATGCTTGAATTTTTGTTTACTGGTGTAAGGTTGTTTTTTGTTAATCAGAAATACCAATTTTTTTTTGTTTGAAACGGATTTTTTGTGTGTCTGAAGTTGTTTTGTGTGTGGAAAGCAGGTTGATCACTGGGTAATGCATTCTATGAAAAAACCAATGCATGTGTAAGAGAACTGCTTTTGCCAGGGTTTGAACTGTGGTCCAGTCATCAAGCCTGGAAGATCCAAACCTAGTGATATAGTAATATGTTTGTGCATTGTTGTTATAAAACGTGCATTTCAGCATGTAAGATGCGGTGCATACTCATCATTGCATGAAGGTCATGGACGCCCCATAATGCACGGCTGCTGATCTGACTGCTGCTGCTGTCGCCACTGCTGCTGCTGCTGCTGCAGCTCCCCCCGCCTGTTCACATCCCAATAGCTCTCTGTGAATGGGCGTTGATGTATGCCACCAGTATACAGACACACCTCTACCAGAATGCCAACAATGCACAAGCAATGCGCGACTAGTTCAACGCATATCACTTTGTTGCCAGTTTCTGCTGCATTGTGTTGGTGCCAACTTGGGCTGTACTGCTGTATCAGAGGGCCAGTGCTGAAAGGTACAAGAGGCTGATCTGCAGTACTGGCTCTCAGACAGATGAAATGCAGGAACAATGCACAGCAGCAGCGGCAGCAGCAGCAGCAGAAGTGTGCACAGGGGAAAGTGCAAGTGAACCTGACAGGCAGGTCAAGCAGCAGCAGCAGTCTAGCAGCAGCAGCAGCAATGGGCAATGCTGTATTCACGACGAAGCAGAGGCTGTAACGCAGCAGCAGCAGCAGCAGCTTGGTGTATGTGCTTCGATTGCCGAGAATCAGTTTCAAGCTGACATAGCAAGCAGCCTGCAGGCATTAGCAGCAACAGAGGAATTTGCTGCATCTGTTTTGGGATCAAGCACCAGCGACAACGTGAGGCTGCTGCTGGCAGACGAAGCTGCTGCAGTGTTCGCGGCTGCTGCTGCCGCTGCTGCTGGTGATGCTCGCGTGGCGCCAAAGTACCAGAGCATCACAAAATATATACCCCTCACTATCAAGGTGGGCGATGATGATATTTGTTGGTTTATTTTGAATGTACAATACTTCAGTATTGATTTGCTGTATGCTGTTGCCACATAAGGTTCTTGTGTCAATGTGTTGTGCTTTGAATCAGTAATGCACTGTGGTCGTTGCCAGATCTGTTGCCGCCATCATGCTCCAACCAACCCAGCCAGGAAAAACGTTATTTAATGTTATTTCACATTCGAAGGATTGACTCATCATCTGTGATGCAATGCAGGCGGATGTCGATCACAACCAGATCAATCATCTGGAGGCATTACTCATCGACACAGTAACCGAAGGATTACATAATCGCATTCAAGATCCAAATGCAATGCTGATGCACCCTCAGATGTACACAGCCTGCTTCTCAGGTTGTGTGCAGCTGATAGCGCAGGTGCTTGCGTTGCCGCAAAACGCTGCTGCTGCTGCTGCTGCTGAGAATGAAGCAGCAGCAGATGCCAACGCAAATGCACGCTTTGTTGCTGCATTGATGACCAATGTGAGGAAGGTACTGAGGCGGGCTGGAGTGGTGGCTTGTAGGTCTGGTAGACAAGCAGCAGCAGCAGCATCATCAGCAGCAGCATTGAGTCCTGAGAGAGGGTCTGAGAGCCGACTCTGCAACTGGACTGCTGCTGCTGCTGAGGATGAGGATGAGGACGAGGAGGAGCCAGCTGTTGACGTTGTATTTGGAGCGGCATCATCTAGGTGCTCTCCTGCAGGCAGCAGCAGCGGCGGCGGCGGCGGCGGCAGCAACAGCAGCAGCAGCAGCTTGGAATCTCAGCCATCTGTTGCAATGACATATCATGAACCTGCTTGTCTGACAGCAGATGTTGAACAGGAGCTGATTTTGCATTTGAATCTCCTAGTCACAGCTGAAGCAGCACCAGCAGCAGCAGCAGCAGCAGCGCCGCGTGTGAGAGTGCTGGTGTTTAGAAATGGTATTGTCATACTCGACCATCAGCTGGAGTTGAAGCAATGCATGAGGTAAAGTGCTGTATTTACATGTATTTATATAATTTCAAACATATAGATTGGCTCTTGTTGACCATTGCACGGCTACATGCATTTGGTTTGCATGTTACAAACACATTAGTCATATCTGCTTTGCAGATTATTGACAAATGCCATGCTGTTTCATCAATTCCATGGTGGATTATGCCGAAGCTTTTGATTCATCAACCTGCTGTTGCTGTATTCTGCTGCTTTTTGCAGGGTGGCAATTCCAGCGCAACAAGCAGGGGTGTTACATATCGCACTGCTGCCAGCAGCAGCAGCAGCAGCAGGGGGAGGAGGAGGGATGTTTGGTAAGGCAGTGGCTTCCGATGCGCCGCTGCTGATGTGTCCAGTGCTGGTGCTGCCAGCAGCAGCAGCACAGGAGTGGCAGCAGTACTGGCAGCAAGCAGCAGCAGCAGCAGAAGATGAAAAGTCTGGTGGTGGTTATGCTGCTGAGTCAGAAAAGTCTGTACAACTAGCCGCTGCTTGGCAGGACGCTGTTGCAAGCGTGGTGAATGACATCATATTCCTGCTGCCAGCAGTGGCAGCAGCCTTGAAGACTGCAGCGCCTGCTGGCAGCAGCAGCAGCAGCAATGCACCTGGCAGCAATGCTGCAGCAGGACCTCTACCTGCTGAATTGAGGCGGACTCTTGCACATTTGCTGAAGCATTTTGCGTCGTACAAGATGTGGGCTACAATGCAGTTCGTTATTAAAGGTCCTGCAGCAGCAACGAGCAGCAGCAGCAGCGGCAATAGTGAGCACTCCTCCAATCAAGGCAGCAGCGAGAGCAGCAACATCAGTGCGCAATGTCAGGATGCATTATCCCCTGAGCTGAAGAGTTCAACACTAACTGCATCTTGTGATGATACTGCCATGGTCAACAGGGACAGCAGCAGCGGCGGCACCGGCAGCGGCACCGGCAGCAGCAGCAGCGGCGGCAGTGGTGCATTCCCCTTAACAGCATGCAAACTCCTGCAAAAGTCCCCCCATGAGTTACAACACCAGCCAATCTATGACAACAAGAATATGGGTGTCATAACCATCAGCTGATATCTCCAAAGAGCTCGAGTTGCTGCTGCTGCTGCCGATGGTGATGGTGATGGTGATGGTGATTTTATCCAGAATCGCAGCAACAAGGATGAAGCCTCAAGTTACCCGCGTCAACACTTGGAAGAGGTGTCGTCCTTGAGCAACTCCCATACGTCTGCTATAACAGAATAGTAACAAGTGATAAATGACGTCACTGTGGTGTGCCAAGTAGACTCATGCAGACGGAAGCTCGTGGATCATAACTGGGCAGCAGCAGCAGCAGCGCAGCAGCAGCAGCAGCAGTTGATATCTGACACCTTCTCCAGGTGATCTCAGCTGCTGCTGCTGCTGCTGCTGCTGCTGCTGCTGCTGGTAATTTGCCTGGGATGTGGCAGTAATAGGATAAGCAGAATAGCTTCTGTTACTGTTTACCAATGCTCAAGATGTTAATAACCATTTTTGGGCAACAAATATGACTGATGACATGAGATCTGATATACATCGGCTTGTGACTCATGTGATATGTTAATGATTGTTGTATACATCATATGTGCTTGATATCTGAGGGCAGTTTTATGCATTGTTGGTTCTTGGTGATAGACGATAAGCACCAATACTACTGTTTTTACTAAATGGCATCTGTATGAGTGGCATCAACTGCTGCAAGTGCTGAAGCTGTTGTTGCATGAGTTGTTGAACTGGGGTGGTGTTGAAAAACAGCCGAGTACTTGCATCAAATGGCATCAGGCTTGTATATGCATACAACACCATGATGAACGTTCTCCGTGTTCAGATTCAAGTTGCCACAAGGTTACAACAAGTGTTGCCTACCAGGCCAGCATAATTTGCTGCATTACTATGCGTGCAAAGCGAAGATTCTCTCAGCAGCGGCAGCAGTTACATTCTGCATCTGCGTCAGGGATTGCCAAGTGAAAGACAGGTAAATCAGATCAGTTATTCCTCAATTCACCTGAAGTGGTGAAGATATGCAGTGTTCAGTTGTTGTTGATCTATAAATCACTGATGGTCCCTTCGTCTATATATCCATGAATCTGATGAATGGTAGAGTCAACTTTGTGATGAAGTCCAATGGGCGTTGGCAAATTACAAGCGCTCAGAAAGTTTTGTCACATGAAATCCGCTTGGTGAAACACAGTGCAACGTTATTCCTGAAGCACGTTGTTATTTGAATGGGACCTGGCTCATTATTTGAGTATCCTGGCAGGCTGTGTAGCAGCCATGTCAGCCGATGCAGCTTCAAATTGTGTTTTTTGGGGCATGCGCATGCTGCTATCAATACCAGGTTTGCTCCTTTGTTACAAACCAGCTGAGTTTGTTATTCGCTGACTCTGTTCCTTTGTCCTGAAACAGCTGAGTCTGCTATTGGCCGAGCGTGTTCTTTTGTTTTCAAGATTGAGTTTGGTATGGGCCAAGCGTGTTCCTTTGTTTCAACACAATTGAGTCTGCTATTGGTCGAGCGTGTTCTTTTCTTTCAAACAGTTGACTCTGCTATTGGCCGAGCGGCTGCATACCATACTACTTTGAGTGTTGCTGCTTTGCATTGGTGCGGTCTAAGCAACAGTTGGAGTTGTTGTAGTAATCAACCCATATTATTGTTGTAGTAATCAAGAAGGCGGTATAGCAACGCAGAGCACTTGTAAGGTTGTTGGCAATATGCTCAGATAGGTGCCAGTCAGTAGCAAGTCTATCGCATGTATGTATGATTGTGTTATGATTGTGTTATGATTGTGTAGTCTATCGCATGTATGTATGATTGTGTAGCTGTTATAGTTACACTGTACAAAGCGCGTAATCAGCTATATTTGCTGTTGCAGAATCCTAGCAACTGCTGGCTGATGTGCTACCAGTCCTGGCCGCCAGCATGAACGACCAGTTCTAGCCGCCAACAGTTGCATCCTGTTGATTATTGAGGGCTGCAGATCTTTCCACACCCCTCAGGAGTTGAGTAATTGACATGCTGTACATACTGGTCCATCCGTAGTGAGCCTCAGTAGTACTCTTTTGAAAATTTGAGTCCATACATTGAATGCTTGTATTGATGGAACAAACCCGCGCGCAAGGATGGAGAACTAGCCTATCTTATTAGTTATGAGTTGCAGCATATTGAGTCTGTTCTCTTATATAGCATGGGTTTTTGTGTTTTCACGTCCACACAGATGGACAGTGTGCTGTTGGGTGACGTCAGCCATGCGACATTAGGTGTGGGCATGGTTGCAGTCTGTGCGTGGCTTGTTGCAGAAAGTTCGCAGGGCAGGGACAACAGTCTATTGCAATTGTGTCAGTCTTTTTCAATACGCTTGTCAATATTGGTCTATTAACAGATCATGAGTTGTTGTCATGTACAAGAATGGCATTGATTAAAATCAATGTTGATAGTGCCTAATTTCATTGGTAGTTCCAGATTGTTGGATGTTGTTGTACAGCAGGCAGTTGATTCAGCTTCAAGTTGATAAAAGTTGATAAAAGTTGATAAAATAATCGTTACTTTGCAGAAACCGCTTCAAGCTGACATCTATGTAGCCACATAGTGTTGTTTTGGTTTCAAATCAAGGTTCTCGCAGTATTTGTACCAGCAGTACTAATTGATTCAGGCGACCACCTCCCGTGTCACACGTGTTGAACAAGCTCACCATCGTCTTGCAAAGGTTTGTTGTACCTACCTGATGATCTTAGGAGTGTTGGGTGTGATGGAGTGAGTGAGCAATTGTGAAAATCTCTGATATTTCGCTGATTACTAATCAAATGAAGAGATGCTGATGGCCAAACACTTGCTGCGGCACAGGCTTGGGTCTGCTGCTGCTTGGGGTGTTGCTGTCATACTGTGCTTCATGGGTGCTATTCAATAGCTGCCTTCATTACTACGGTGTGTAGTGCTGCTGGTAGGATTGCTGCCAGGGTGACCCTGGCCTCTTTGAATGGTGGAGTGCTGGGCAGTACTGTCCCGGAGCTGAGCTGCAGCCAGTCACTCGTCAGTCACTGACGGTCGGTCGGGGGCAGTCAGTCGGCGACAGCGTGTGTTGTTGGTCAACTCAGTTGACTGGGACCGGAGCAGTACTTGTACTAAGCTCATCATCATCATCATCATCATGTACTGGCAGTACTGATTGATTCAGGGCACCACCTAATGTAACAAGCTCATCATCACATCATCATCTCATGCAACAAAAAGGAGGCTTGCGGATCCGATCAGGATAGACACCTTTCACCTTGTGATGCATTGTATGTGGAACAACTTGGAAGGCTTCCAAAGTCAAGGCAGACAGCCTCTCATGTAACAAACTCATCATCATCCTCATCGTGTCAAGACGAAGCAACTCGCATCGGGAGGAGATGCTGTTCAACACCTAGCCTATAAGAATTGCTGCCTAACCCAAACACCGGGTGCAGCAGATGGGATAACACCATGTGTGCTATTTCCAAACTATATGCCATATGCTATGTGTTACTCACAGACATGCACCAAGCAACACTTTCTGCAACTGTACAGGCCAACTGCACCCCCCTTGACTGTTGCAAGTAGATGCTGGTCAGCAACAGCAGCACTAATGCTTCAAATATATCTCCCTATACTCCTGCTGCTGCCATCAGTCATCATCATCAAACATTGATGGTCTGCGTCTTTGTATTGTGATCTTGCTTGCTGCTGCTTCCCGCTCACTAATCTGCTCCAACATGCCTTTCAGCTGATCCTCACTGACCTGCAAACACAACAACAGCAGCACAGCAGAGGCAGCTGATCTTGTTACACAATCTTACATGTAGATTGCTGTCGAACATACGACACAAAGCATCCCTGGCTACTGTGCTACGTAAGTTGTTGCATACTGTCAAACGGGAAGATTCTGTGTTGGATGAATCTGCACTGCCTGGCCTGTCTTATATAGCTCAGATGCTAGTGCTGACTGTTTGATTCCCAAGGGCCTCGTGGCCGGAGCGGGTGTTGTACTATTACTAGTGGGGTACGTGAGAGCAAATTATGCACACATGTTGCCTCATCTTGGTCAGTCGTGGCCAGAGTGCAGAGAGCAAAACAGCGCAGTAAATACTGTTGGACGAGTTTCCACCCAAGGAGCCACACCAACACTCTGCCTACAGATGCATCATTAGAACCCTGTAATAACAACCCTGTTGATTGACATGCCTGCTGTACCCCTTCATTGATCTTTCTGCCCACCTTGTTTGAGAGTGCACCACGCTTTGCAGCTGCTAGAATCATGTTCTCAACATTGCGTGCCTTCTCGGGCTTGACCAAGGCTATGCGAGCCACTACGAAGAACAAGATCAGTGTGCAGTGGCAGCACAGCAGGAATTGGGGACAGCCAGATGACCATCTTGTTGAGTGGGGGTGACTTGAGCACAAACAGCACTGGTAGATGAATGACCCATCATCCTAGCAAGCATTGACTGAGTATGAGGGGTAAAATCATACAAACAGAAGTATGCATGGCGATATAGGGTACTTGATGTCACTGCTGAGACATGCAGACCATGATGACATCTGCTGTAAATGAGGGACATGATGCAGAGCAGCAGCAGCACAACTTGCATATTCGCCGTTGCAGCATGTTGTCAATTGTATCATACTTCTGGGCAACATTGGTTCTGTTTACTGAGCTGTTGCTACGCCTGCTTGGATGCAACGTGCTTGCAAGCTGTCAGTGCTATGCTGTGGATGTGGGTTGGTGGCTGTACATGAGGCTGCTGTCAACTGCAGGATGGCAGAGCTAACTATGGTACGCAGCACTTGCTGCTGTTTAGCTGACATAGCTGTCAACTCACGTCGCTCTCTGGCATCTGGCTGCATCACCGCATGCAACATGGTGCGCCGCTGCTCCTCTGCTGCCCTGCAGGACAGACAGCCACTCTGTTTCTGTTTTCATACCTCCTGATCGACGACCTTGAAACCCCTCCGTTCCCACTGATGCTATACATGTTGGATGCTTGTCAGATATTCAACTGGCACACATGAGTGTGGCAAGGTACTGCCATAACTGCCTGCAGACAAGGCAGTGCTGTACTGCTGGCTTGAAGAGTTTGAGTATGTCTGCACACCTTCGGGCCTCTTCCTTTGTCTCAGGTGTCTCTGGTGTTGTC
>LWCB01014066.1:0-23625 GCA_001630525.1 Coelastrella sp. M60 | reverse complement strand
GGACGATGTAAGTGGCAAAAAATGGGCCAAAGAAGGCGGTAGGTAGAAGTATATCAGATGTGAAAGTTACTGCAGGTCCAGCTACTGCCTTGCTGCGGCCTGGGAGCCTCCATGCAAGCCATTTAGCTGCTCTTTTAGTGTAGTGCATGAGACCGCATGTGGCAGCTACGTACAAACCAAATCCCGCGAATACACGGTTGAGGTTTGACCGTGCCTGCATGAATAAACAGCAGCACAAGTGCAGAGCAATCAGTGCTTAACAGCAAAAAATGCGATAGTGGGATGATCAGCGCTAGAATGGTCCTGGGCAAGCAGCAAGCCTTGTGGCTATCTGTGCTGCTGCTGAAACATTGGTAACCTAGAATACCAGACAGGATGTCCTCTGAATTGGTCATGTCAGAAAGGACATGTAGTCTGTTAGCGGTGTATGCTGGCTGCCCATACTCAACCATGCACTTCTTGGAAAAAAGACCAGAAAGCTCAGACTGCCTAGCAGCTATAGCAGACAATGCTGGAGACATCAAGTGCTGATCGAAGCCTGTGCTCTGCCTCACAGAAGCTAGAAGTCTCACCCAGCCTGTTGCAACTCTCAACCCAGCTTTGACGAAGAACTTGATCGTTGCATCTGGCAGAGGATCACCTGCAGTGCACACATTGACACACCCATGGTGACTTGCAGCTGCAGGAGCACCGTAAGGTTGATAGTGGAGGACCAGATGCTGGGCTGTCTCACTGCTGTTGAGAAGGATGCAGGATCACATCTGCTAGTGACAAAAAGGGTGCAGCTGGCAGTTCTGTGTTCTGTGTAGGTTAGCAAACATGCAAACTCACCGGCAGGGTTTTCCAGGATGTCTTTCTGAATGAGCTCTATGGCGGCAACAACTTCTTCCCCAAGAACCTGCAGCAAACGGCAGAAGCTATTGAAGGCCTTCACTCGTGGACGAGACCCTCGTACTGGGTGTGAACATGCCACGGACGACAGATGCTGGATACCACCACTCTACACCACACCCAGAGAACTGGGGACAGGCAGGCAAGGTCTGCATGTATGTAACCACATCATGCTGGTACAGTACCTCATGTAGTACATGCTGCTTGCACCCGTGCTTGCAGCAGTTTGCTGATCAACCACCATCGTTCAGTGTGCATGTGCTGACATCCGCTTAATTTGCGTCAACCCATGCCTGGCATATTTGCAGTCATCATAACATGCAACCTTGCAGCTGTAGCTGTGCTGCAACTGGGCCTTGATTCTAGGAAACCAACAACGTATGATAACTGTGACTCACATGATATCTTACATACCTGCTCAGCAAATCTGACACTGAATGGCTTGTCATGGTAGTGGCTGCTGCGTCGCAATAGTGCCGGACCTTTCCATGGCCCTGTTAGCCAGCTGGGAAGGATGCTGCCTTTATCACTGGAGCCTTGCTTGTGCCTGCTGTTTCTCAGCAGAGAGCGAGGTTTAGATGGAGCGTAGGGACCCAAAGGTGGTGGTAGTGGCGAGCCATACCATGCTTTGCTGATAAGCTCACTGATTGTATCTAGCATGTCATCTTCACTGGTTTCAACTTCTACCCACTGTGTATCATCATCTTCGTCTGCACAATCATCTGCTGCTTCTAGATTGTTATTTTGTGCTGCTGAGAGAGTGGATGAGTCCTGTGTTGTAGTATCTCCAGGCGTTTCAGTGCCAATGTCCTGCTGTTGGACTTTTTGCTGGACATGGTACTCATGCAAGTCCAATTCCTCCGCTGAAGGTGTCCGTGTTGGGTCTGCATCTGCGGCCTGGATCATGAGAGTACTTGGAGCTTGTGATGGTACAGGTCCTAAACCAAAGATGCTGGCGAATGGGGATATTTGGGGCGAGTGCAGTATGGTGCTGTTTGGGGGAGGTGCCCCTGGTTCCTGGGTTGACCATATCAAGTTCTTAAAGAAAGCTGCTGTGGTTTGCGCATCGTCATTGCTTGCGGATGTTTCACTCGCAGACTTGGCAGCGCGCGAAGTTTTCTGTTGTGTCATGACATGGCCTATTGCATCAAGCCTTGGGTATCAGCTACTGCTGCTGTGGGCCTGCCCCTGACCTGCTGCGAATCATGAGCTGATGCACACTGTGTGTGACAGATGGTTACTTTGATGTATCTAGACGTGATTACACAGGATCGACAATTTCTTGCTCGTGGACACGGGTGGGTGAATGTACCTTCTCAGACCTTCTCGGACAAAGAGCACCGACGTGTATAATGTGTGAGATAAGACCCGTCACAACGTAGATATTGTTTCGCCGTTTCACCCCACGATCTGTGCATTCGGAGTATTACCTAACAATAACAGTACCTTATGCGTAATCTACGGGACCAAGCCTTATCCGCTTACCACTGGATGATCACAAGATAATGTCATCAGAAACTGCCTGATAGCACGCTTTAGCGGGCACCGTATCGCCGGGGCCCTCGTTTCCAGCGTATCGATCTGCCCAGGTGGTCAACCGGTTCATGCCCATGGAAAGCTGCTGAGGTCTTGGGAATATGGCTTTATCGTTCGCCACACTTCAAGTGGCAAACCATGCCCTGCGGGCTGCGCCTGCCCTCTTGCGGTTCCGGCCCTTTCACACAAGCACGGCTCAGCAGGATGTTCCGCAGCCTGTAAGTATCTGCTTCCCTTTTGAGTATTGATCAAAATGTACGGCACGTTAGATTGGCTCGGTCTTGTACTACGTACGTCAAAGCTGCAGTAGCGAGGTGCTCCCGGAAGCGTTGCTGTTCAGCAGATGCACAGCTGGACATCCTGCTACGCTCCTTGGCTTGCAACATTGCACACGTTGCTTGTTATCGACTCCGTGACATAGAGAGATCATAGCCTCATACAGCCTCCCACGAAGGTCTAGGCTGCAAAGAGTCACACGTATCAGTGCTCACTGCTGCAGATGATGCATTCTCATGGGCAGCTGCATGCACTGCATGTCTTGCTTCAAGGTAAAATTACGCTATGTTGAGCGTTGTGCACGGGATAAGCCTGCAAAGATGTTTATCACTGCTGGTATTTATCTCTCAGCATGCGGTCCCTGTGTAACATGCCCGGATATGTTCTGCATCTAGGTACCCCTCTCAAAGCTGAAGGACAGCTTTAACGATGGCACCAGTGTTGCATATATTGAGGAGCTTGAGCAGCGATACAAGGCAGACCCCAACAGCGTGGACAAAACATGGGGCATGTTCTTCAGAGCGCTTGGTGCGTTGCAGGGCTTTGCGGATATGTCAGTTTAGCTTACCAAGGCATGCTATGATTGTGCAGATTTTGCAGCTGAATACTGAAGTCAGATATACCAGGGATGCAGGGAAATGAAGCTGCAGCTGCATTTTGGGTGCTTGTCTGGCACTGTGTACGCACATGATGCTCTGAGTTGCACTCTCGTACTGGTTACATTCACATGGGCAGTACTTGGCTGGGGCAAGTTGGTGCATGCATGCCTAACAAGTGAGGTGATAAGCATGCGTGCACCCACATGCTGTTGTGTGGGTCCAGAAACAGCGGTGCCACACTAACACGGCCCCACTGCTCTTCATCCGCAGAGCATGGAGTACCTGGAGAGGCCATTGCAGAGGCCTACGACCAGTTCGAAAAGGGGCAGGTCGTGTCACCCCTTGCAGCAGCTGCAGTATCAAACCAGACAATACAAGAAAGCATGAAGCTGCTGCTACTTGTGCGAGCCTACCAGGTATGGGAGCAGTCTCATATGCTGTGAGATGCAGACAGTTCGCCAGGCTGTGCAGTGATGTGATCAACCATGGGTAGCAGTGTCACGAGTATGGTTGTATATGCTTGGTGTGGTAAGTCCGGGTCGATTCTGAATTGCTGACGATGTTGATTGCTGCCTTGCCAGCTACTGCAGCTGACAGCAGCAGCTTGCAACCTTGCTAGCAACCAGGTGATGGCAGCGTATGTGATGGCAGCATATCGGATGCTACGAACTGTTGAGCGCACAGCAGAGAGCCTGACCACCGCATTCAGACATTCTTTTCCGCTTCGCCACCTGTTCTCTTTTGTCAGGTCAATGGCCACTTTGCTGCCAAACTTGATCCACTTGGGCTTGACAAGCGTCCTGCAAACTTGGAGCTTGACCCCAAGAGTTATGGCTTCACAGAGGAAGACCTTGATAGAGAGTAAGTTGCCTATCCTTGCTAGAAAGTAAAAACTACAGTCTCGCTGTTGTGGCTATCTAAGCCTCAAGCAGAGTGTTTTGAAGCAGCTGACCAGGAGATATGTGTATTAATTGCAGCCGCGCGTGCTCCTGGAGAATTCGCTGCTCTTGTATTGTGCAATGTGGCGCAAGAAGCCGAAATACGGGGCAGATGTGTAGTGTAGGCATCCTGTACTCTGCTGATGACTAGCTGGCTATCTCCTGACAGCTTGAAGCCAGCAGTCTGTTTCTGCAACCCCTCGTCACTCCTTGCTGAACACTGGAGCGTTTGTTTTCCTATCCAGGTTCTTCTTGGGCACGTGGCACATGTCTGGTTTCTTGAGCGAGGCTCGTCCCATCAAGACTCTCAGAGAAGTGCTCAACCGGTTGCAGGAAACCTACTGTGGCAACATTGGCTTTGAGTACATGCACATTCCTGACAGGGATCGCTGTAACTGGCTGCGTGAAAGGATTGAGACTCCTGAGTTGGTGAGTGGTGGCTGCTGGGCTGTTTGCAACATGTATCGGCCACTAACTGCCAGCTGGCAGGCATAGACTGCCAGATGTGTTGTTATGCGCTCAGGTTGTTTGCAGGACACAAGTCTCATCATATCTCTCGGGCCCTCCTGTAGCCATGACGATCCTTGTGTCAGACAGGGGTCACTGCAGCAGGGGTGAAGAGTTATGGTTGCTTCACCTGCAGAAGTGTTTGCTACCAAGGTCTTTGCTGGGCCTGATACATCCTGCTGTCAGCAACTGCAACCTGTTTGTCTGTTCTCTGTGGCTTGCAGGAGCTCTTTACCAAGCAGAAGAAGATGCACACACTGGACCGATTAGCTTGGAGTGACATGTTTGAGACGTTCCTGGCGAACAAGTGAGTGTACTCAGTTTCACAGCAGTCCCACAAGCAACCATAGCATTCCTTGTCACACCCAGCTGCCTCACTCGGTTGCAGGCAGCATGGCAGCTTTTCTCATTGTAAACGTCAGTTCCCATTGTCAGGTTCAATCTTTACACATCCCCTGACTTCACACCGTCGTGTTCACCCATTCCTTTGTGTACTGTCTCTGCCTACACAGGTACACGGCTGCCAAGAGGTTTGGCCTTGAGGGTTGTGAGACTTTGATCCCTGGCATGAAGGCTATGATTGACCGAATCACTGACTTGGAGTGTGAGAACATTGTCATCGGCATGCCCCACAGAGGTATGGAATTGTGACTTTCGTGACACTTCATGCATTGTTAGTGGATGCCTCTGGCAGTGTTGCTGCTGACGCTAGTTCCTCTAAGATGTCGTCCCTGTTCTCAGCATCGCTCGCTACATAGCGCTCTGTTGTTGGCCTGCAGCCTCACTAGCACTCATGTTGAGTAGCTAGTTTGGTCACTCACGATGGGGCATGCAAGCAAGCTTTGAGCTTCCAACATCAGTTACATTGGTCTTTGAACGCCTGCAGGACGTCTGAATGTGCTTGCAAATGTGGTGCGCAAGCCCATGGCCCAGATCTTCAGTGAGTTCACCGGAAAGAAGCTCAAGGGACCAGATGAGAAGGAATACACAGGCAGCGGTGATGTGAAGTACCACTTGGGTACCAGCTACAACAGGCCAACAGTGAATGGCAAGATGGTACATCTCAGCTTGATGGCCAATCCAAGCCACTTAGAGGTAAAGACTCACTTCTTACTTGTCCTTGTCTAAGTTATCAGATGATACATCTCAGCTTAATGGCCATTTTGAATCATCTAAAGGTAGAGGCTCACTTTGTTACCTGTCCTTGCGTGAGTTACAGCTTTGCTCACCTTCCTTTGGTATCCAGTGGCTGCCTTCAACCATGCTGCAACTACCCTCCACATGATGCACCGGGGTTATGTTGTCAGCTGACACTGTTGGGTTTGTCATACTCTTGTGCAGGCTGTAAACACTTTGGTGCTGGGCAAGACTCGCGCCAAGCAGTTCTATGCAGATGACCATGAGCGTAAGAAGTCTGCTGCTGTGCTCTTGCATGGAGATGGCGCTTTCAGCGGTCAGGGCATTGTGTTTGAGACACTGGATCTGTGCGGTCTGTTTGACTACACAGTTGGCGGCACCATCCACCTAGTGGTCAACAACCAGGTGTGCTTTGTAGTCTAGATGCTTTGCAGTACAGATCTAAATGCTTTGCAGTATAGATTTCCCCTGTTTTCAATTGTCAGCCCTGCTGTGTGAATCAGTCACAATGTGCAGCTGCCCTCTTACGTCAATGCTGATGCCGTATGAGACATTTCAAGACACTGACAACTTGCTTTGAAGCTTGGCTGAAGCCACTGCTGCAGAGTTAATTGTTGATGTACTGTAGTACCATTTTTTGGGAAGCTTGAATGATGCATCACCAAGTGAAGGCCATGCCTTGCAGCTGGGAGTGCTTCCTCCCAGCATCTATCACCTCTCCCTTATGCTTGTTGCCTGGAACTGCTATCTGGCTCACAGGTTGCGTTCACCACTGACCCCAAAGAAAGCCGCAGCAGTCCCTACTGCACTGACGTTGCCAAGGCTCTCAACCTCCCTATCTTCCACGTCAATGCTGATGATGTGGAGAGCGTGGTAGGTGACACTAGAATGGTCACAATCTGCAACTCTGCATGTCTGGCGTCATTGATTCTACCCTTGAGCAGATGGTCCGGGATCGGCTGCCTCATCCTCAGACAATCCTTGTCATTGCAAATTGCGACATGTAAACTGCTACTTAAAGATCAGCACTGGACTGCTAGACAAGGGGTTGAAATCCAAGACGTGCCTGCGATTCCGTTAACAGTGTAGCACAACTGCCACACCGGTAGCGGAGTTGCTGACACGTCTTGGATTTCAACCCCTGTTTCAGCAGGCAGCTGATGTTCTGTTGAGTAGCAGTCCCGCTGTTGAACTATCCTGTATGCACAACCAGCACACAGCAGATAGTCCCACTGATTGCCCAATTGCAGTTTGCATTGAGCCGTTGTCTTCATTTGTTGGTGCTGTAGGTCCGAGTGTGTGAGCTCGCTGCCGAGTGGCGTCAGACCTGGAAGACTGATGTGGTCATTGATCTGGTCTGCTACAGGTATTGACATGTAGCTGACGTAACATGTTCACAATGTGTTCCTTGTGTGAAGCACGATGTCAGGTATCTCGGCGGCGATATCTCGTGTTGTACCTTCATACTTGTTCAAGGTGTGTAATAGCATGCCTTACCCATTCTCATGACTACATCATGATGGCTGAATATAGGACACTACATGCAGCACCATAAACCATGTTCTTCATGCTGCAGGAAGCACGGCCATAATGAGATTGATGAGCCCATGTTCACCCAGCCTCTGATGTACAAGGCCATTAGGCAGCATAAGAACAGCCACCAGCGGTATGTGGAGCGCCTGCTGGAGGAGGGCAGCCTGGACAAGGCCCAGGTAGGGTGCAGGACACTTTGCAAAGTCTCTGATTTCACTTGTAGTGATCACCCTCATCCAATACCTTATCCAGTCCAGAGGCTTGGCTGTACGTCTGTATGACCAGTGAGCACATGCTGCGTCTATTGGTGACATTTGGTTTTCATGAGTGCATTATCAACATGCAGTGCTTGGTTACGGGTTACCTCAAATGCTGCACACCTGTTCGCAGGTTCGTGCAGTGCATGACCGTATCCAGGAGATCCTGAACAGCGAATATGAAAACGGCAGGAACTACCGCCCCTCAACAAAGGATTGGCTGGCCAGCCACTGGAAGGGTTTCATGAGTCCAGTGCAGCTCAGCAGGATCAGGGATACTGGTGAGCAGTGGAACTCTACCCGGTGCTCTTGGTTGCAGCAACGGTGGTTGCTGTTATTCAAGTCAGACTGCTTAATGGTCCATCCGTAGGAAGTGGCAGGTTTATGAATGTGCTACCCGCTGTCCACTTTACAGGTTTGGCTCCAAAACAAACATGTGCTGTTGTTGCTCAACTTCTTCTGTAGGTGTCAACCATGACATTTTGAAGAGTGTGGGTCAAGCCATCACTGCCCTGCCGGAGAAATTCACTCCACACAGGCAGATCAAGAAGGTCTACGAGCAGAGACGGGCGATGATCGAGTCAGGTTGGTTCTGTGCAGGATCTGCTTCTTGGTCATGTGCAGGGTCTAACCAGACATCTATCCGTGCAATTGTAGCAAATCTATTGCTGTTTGGTCATTCCTCTGGACTTGTGCACCCCTACTGGCTATATCCATTTTTATGACTCTACAAAAGGCTGCCGTCCAACCTCTACACATTGCTGCTGTTGGCTACGCTCACCTCAGGTCAAGAGGTGGACTGGGCGACTGCTGAGGCACTTGCCTTTGCCACACTGTTGTCAGAGGGCAACCATGTGAGGCTCAGTGGGCAGGATGTGGAGCGCGGTACTTTCAGCCACAGACATGCTGTCCTGCATGACCAGAATGACGGTAGGTACTGTGTGTGACACACATTCTGGCTTGCGGCGGTAGCATAGAGAGACCTTGCAAAAAGTGTAGGCAATTTTTCATCCGTGTTATAAGAGGTCATAATACAGCGTCTACCTTGCTTCAGCACATGGCCGCTGCAAATCTATATTTGTTCAATATACAAGCTTCTGCCTTTGCTTGGCTGCCTTACGCCTTACCAACAGTAGCTTGACCTATACTTGCTTGAAACATTCAAGGACAAACAGAAAAGAGCCCTTGCATTGCTTGCCACCTTCCCACCGCATGATGCTTTTGCGCGCAAGTTGCGAGGCATTGATGTGGGGCCAAGGACACAAGGCTGGGTGCTGTGTCGCAGAATCGCCAACCAGCAACACTGAACGATTTCAATGAGAGGCTTGCACTCAGCTGCACCGATCCAATCATCACATTGCAATCTTCATCTTTGCTCCTTGCTCTAGGTTCCAAGTACATCCCTTTGGCTCACGTCTTCCCTGGTCAGAAGCCCTTCCAGTTCACAGTTACAAACTCAAGTTTGAGCGAATATGGTGTGCTGGGCTTCGAGTTGGGCTACAGCATGGAGAACCCAAATAGTCTGGTCCTGTGGGAGGCACAGTTTGGTGACTTTGCCAACACTGCTCAGGTAGGATCTAGATTTCTTTCTGGATTGTTTTCTAGGAGACTGGTAGGACTCCAAGTCGCCATCAACACACCACTGTGGTGATGGCTATTAGAGCATAGACAACTTCTCAACTTGCTGCAGAAACGGTTCACCAACTGCCCGTTGTTGTGCATCGCCATGCAAAATCAAGGCAACATGCTGTGCTTCTTGCACGGCACCTAAACATAATGTGTTCTGAGTTTGAACAAAAAGCAAACTCGCTACTGCTGCTGACTGATGTGGATGCAGGTCATCTTTGACCAGTTCCTCAGTTCTGGAGAAGCCAAGTGGCTTCGCCAGTCCGGTCTGGTATGTCTGCTGCCTCATGGGTATGATGGTCAGGGTCCAGAACACAGCAGTGCTCGCATGGAACGCTTCCTGCAGATGAGCGATGAGAACCCTTACACACTGCCAAGGGTGAGTATTACTACTGTAGCTGTTCAGGGAACAGAGTGACATGTGCAGGGTTGGCCCAAGCCCTGCTATGTTATTGTGTCAATCTGGCAGACCTATGGGCTTGTTTTGCTGGGGATAGCTACTGTGACAACCTGGCAGTTTGGGCTTGTCGTGCTTGGGATAGCTGCTGCAGCAAGACCTCACTATCAGTTGCTGAATATTCCCAGCCTGATTTTTGTGGTAGCTATTATATGTGTGCTCTCTTTGGCAGTCGGCAGTCGGCGGCACGACGTGTGAATTATGTTTGCTGAACACGGCAAAGCTGCCAAGGCTACTGCTAATGCCTATAGGTGTACTCGTCACACAAGAAAAGGCTGTACTCATCGGCGTTATCACCAGCCTTGATGCTTTTGCTGTCAACTCTGCATGCCCAGGGATTGCATGCTGCTAGTAGACACCATGTGGTACGAGATCATCAGCCTGATATCTACACGTGTGTTGGTTCCTGCAGATTGATCAGAAGGAGTGGTTTGCTGGCAGTCACCTGGGTACTCAGATTCAAGACACCAACTGGCAAGTTGTCAACTGTACAACTCCTGCCAACTACTTCCATGTGCTGAGAAGACAGGTAAAGCAGCACACCATCCAGCTGATGCACCTGCAGCTGCAGACATGTAAACAGACATGTAATTCCTGACTCTACAATGCCATCGATGTGCAGCCCTGCAGACAGTACATCATGGATCAGCGGTAGCTGAGCATGTGCTTGCACCTCATTGATAGCATGTGTGCATACTTTCAAACATGAGTCACACTGTGCACGCAACATGTAGCACAGCTTCTGCATGAACTATGTCTTTCATCACACCATGCATAATGTCCCTCAGCTCACAAGCATGGTGGTTTGCTGCCAGTGTATTTGATGTATCTGAAAGTCATGCTGTGCTTCGTCCTGACTGCATCAAGCAGATTCACCGTCAGTTCCGTAAGCCGCTGATTGTGTTCAGCCCCAAGAACTTGCTGCGTCACCCCAAGTGTAAGAGCCCTCTCAGCGAGTTTGATGATGTACCAGATGACCAGGTGGGTGGAGCAGATGACAAGGATGGTTTCTAATAGATACTCTGGCCCTTTGTTGAGACACTGGCAGCAAGTTGATGCGTGTTGACAACGCTGTGCGTTCAGGGAAGTCTGTCAAGCCAAAACTGTATTGTTATTCTATTGTGTGGCACTTGCGGACATATCTGGCTAGCGGCATCATTGCCAACTGAGGAAGTTGTTACAAGAACATGCTGTTTGAATTTGTCGTGGGCGCAGGGTATTGTTGGTGTGCGTTTCAAGCGTTTGATCATGGATGACAGCGGCATCATGCCCAAGAGTCGTGCACCAAGACCTCCTCAGGAGCCAGACTTCAAGCGTGTAGTCTTGTGCACAGGAAAGGTAAGGAGGTGTGCATGTATGCCGCTCTACAATGCTTTCTAGTCTGGGTCTGCAACGCCCGATGCAGCAGTGTCATTGTTTACTTGTATGTCGGTATTTTCCAGCTTGCATTCACATACGGGTCAATTTGTGAGTTGGTGATAAACAAACTCTGCACCGCCACCCTCGAACATCAACAGGAGCACAACATATCCCTCTTCATATCAGCCATCAAGGCGCTGAGGCAGGTTATTGAAATAGTATAAGCACAGCGTTACAAACCAACAAGACTACCAGCCATGCATTGAAATTGTCATCAGCCGCTTGCCTGTCCTTACTCTGTATCAATACTTGGCTGCAGCACATCACAGAATCCTCATGGCAAGCTGTGCTCGTGTTTCTCGCCAGGTGTTCTACGAGCTCCATGCTGAGCGTGAGCGTCAAGGCAAGCAGAATGAGATTGCCATTGTTCGCCTAGAGCAGCTGGCGCCGTTCCCCTTCGACCTGGTGTGTCGTGAGATCTACAGATACCCCAATGCTGAGCTGGTGTGGTGCCAGGAGGAACCAATGAACATGGGAGCTTACTTCCATGTGCAGGTATGTGAAATGACTTTGGATGTTGCAATGTTTAGGTCTGCTGCTGTGGTCTGCTTTCAGAATCCGGAGGGCTGCAGAGGAATCTGGTGGTGCTTCTTGATTTCAGCATCTGGTCAGCAAAGAGAACTGTACTGCATATATTGCCATCATGCAGTAGGCAGCAAAACCCAAGTCAACAGCTGCTGCAGCTATTCAGGTCATCACTAGTGCAGTGTGTTGCAACCTGCCACAGCATCAAACCCTCTAAATCCGAACACTAAATTGTACTGAATTATTCCGCTGTGCACTGCAGCCTCGTCTGGAAAGCTGCATGCGTGCTGAAGGCCATGCCACAACTGGCCGCATCACCTTCGCTGGCCGTGGCCCCAGTGCCTCTACAGCTACTGGATATGGTGAAGTTCACGCTCAGGAACAGAGCAAGCTTATTGAGGAGGCTCTGGATCTCAACTACAAGATGCCGTACTAAGCTGGTCCAGCATATCCGCTAGATTTGACATTTCTGTAGGTTGCTATCAGGGATCAGATGGCATGTGACTTGCAGAATATGGGAATGTGGCGGCAGTACTACTGGCAGTGCCTGCTGCCTACTGCGCCTCAGGTGGTGGTGTTGTATACGGCACACGATTCTGCTGCTGTAGCTGAATTTCCCTGGTCGGTATGCTTGGTCTCTTTTTTTGTGATGGTGGCATACTCAGCTGCGGCTACAAGTGACACTGTTGCTCTGGCAGATGGGCAGGTGAAGGTTCTGCGCATGCATCGTGAACTGTGTACATGCAGAGATACATCAGAGTTGCTACATGCCAGGTGGTGACGTGCATGCGTCACTGCCAAAACTTGCCTGCTCAAGGAGTTGGTTGTGCTGTCGAAGCATGAGCTGAGCATGCGTTGATGGTGCAACCAAATGTTGCTGTCGTATTGGGCTTATCTTACCTGCAACCTGGTTCTAAGGCGCCCTGTGTGTTCACTTGAAAGGTGCAGTCTGCCAGTGTTGAAAGAATCACATCACCTTAATGTGATGTGAGCTGCTCAGCAGATGTATGTCAATTGTTGTTGGCTTCGGCTTGCAAGGTTGAAGGTTACAGTTGTTGAAGGTATCATTGCCAGTCATATGTTACAGTTGTTGAAGGTATCATTGCCAGTCATATGCACTGAAACCTGTACTCGTTCTGGTTTTTGTTGTTGTGGCGCTACTACTAGTGTGACAGCTGGGTAAAGGTTGCTTACACTTACTGACAGCGTGAGACCGGCTGTCCAACAGACGGTCTGGCCTAGCGGTTGCATATAATATTATTATGTGTTGTGATTGATTAACTTACGAAGTCAGGTGCATGCACATGCATGCTGAATGACAAGTAACTATATAGTGCATGTGACAGTTCTGCTAGCCTGAATGTATGCATGCATATTGCGCATTGCCCCTGCTGGTACCAGACACCAGACTGGTGCCTCCGAGAAGTCCTGATGATTCAAATAGATCGTGCACGCGCCAACCCTACCGACGCCAAGCCTTGGCTGGATGGTCTCCATCTTTGACAGTACCCGTAAGTTGGGCCTGCATAGCTGCTATGACTGCCAGTCATATCTTGTCAACATACTGGCAATATATTGGGGCCGATGGCAATACTGCTATGGCTGATGGGTCGTTTGTGTGGAGCAGCAATTGCTTTTTCATACATCAGCATTGCTTTCACTTTGCTGCATGAGCCAAAATTTCTTTCACAATGGTCTGACGTCAGGTAATTACGCGTCAGGTGATTACATGTTTTTCCAGGTATGTGAAAGAAAGTTGGACTCATGCAGCAAAGTGAAAGCAATGCTGATTGATAATAGAATGCAATTGCTGCTCATGCATATGCTGTCAACTCCCAAACGTACACAACGGGACTGTAGCCTGTGGGAACAGCCAGTAACAAGCTGTTTGTGCTGGCACCATTCCATTCCTCAACCACAGACAGTGTCCGCTGAGTACCAACATCAGATCAAGGCCGCCTTCGGACGAACCAGAAACGCCATATTATACATTGAACAAGGCCCCAGCCAAGCATGCAAAAGGTATTATGCTTTTGATCAGCCTGAGATGATGGATGTGCTGCACTTGGCATGACAGGCAGTCACAGGACAGCTCATGCTACAAGAAGCCGGCTGACACATCAGTATAATGGCAAGAGATCAACTGCACCACAATATAAAGCAAGACACCCACCATGGTGTGTCAGCCTTTCCTGCACTGCATATTCAACATGCACGAGATAACTGGAAGGCTGTAGATGCTTGCAAGTCAATCCACACACACACACACACGCATCAACACCGCTGGGCCCAGCAGCCATGCTTCAAACGGTTGAGCACAGACATGTGTCCACTATAACCATATAACACAGGAAATGCAGCTGCTCTCCAAGATCGGCAGAAAGCAAAAGACTCGGTTGGCCAAAGCACATAGATGTGGCTGATAGCGTCTAGCAATGTGCATACTGCAAGATCAGTAGCGACGCTTGCACTGTACACAGACCAATCATCCAACCTGAATAGACCATACAGTTTTTGGATGTTCAAACCAGGTGCATCTTTTATGGTTTATCACATGATGGTGCAACTTCTGCTGCTGCTGCTATCACCTTCAGCAGGCTGCCTGGCTGTGGCTGCCTGCATTCCTCCTGGTCTGTAGCCAAACTGAGTTGTGTCCAGCCCGTACTGCTGCTGCATGCGCTCACTCCAGCCATCGTCATCTGCTGATGCAGCTGACCGATCTGCTGCTGCTCCTGCGACTGGACTTGGGGTATGCCGGCCGGGTAGCTGCTGCCGCCTGTAGTACACAGCAGTCACATGGAGCAGAAAGGCTTCAGTATTGCTGCAGGCAGGAAAACGGGGATGCCAAGGGCATACTGCAGCTTCTCAGCATTGACATGTCATGTATGACACGCATACTGTTGAAAGAGCAAGGTCAGTGATGCAAGGGCCTCACAACCAGCTATAACAGCACGGTGCATGTGTGGGCCGCTGGCTGCTGTCAACACACCTTGCTTGCTGTGCTAGCAGTGGTCTCCTGCGCCAAGCTGCTTCCTCGTCAGCATCTTCTGCTGCCTCCTCAGCGCTGACATAAGCCCCTTGAAGTGCACAGCTCAGCAGCAGCGTCAGCAGCTGCAGCAGGAACAGGCCAACACCCACCCACTTGCACACCTGCAAGGAGACAAACAAAGCACAAGTCAATTGCTCAGTGCAGTTCATGATGACAGGAAGCTGAGCAGCGTAGCGATTCAGAGTCGGAGGGGCGGACTGGCAACAACAAGAACAGACCTGCATGTCTCAGGCTGCATCTGAAGCAAGCAGCAGCATCATGTGGGTGGTGATTTGCTTAGCTGCCAGTTGCAAAAGATGACGCAAAGCCCAGCAGCAGATGATGAAGCTACTACTACTAGACATGCTGCTGTATGCCTTGCTGATCATCTGGCCCGACTTGTACTGCTATGACTGGGTTCCTGAGCAGTGACAAGGAAACGATATGAAAGCTGGCCTGTGGAGTGCAATTGACACCTTCATGTGCTGTCATGGCCAGGAGTCATTACTGTAGGTTTGCCATGATGTTTCAGCAGACCAGCAACTCCTGTATGCAGTTGGCCCAACTGCTGATACCTGCTGTCATGGCTGAGATCAGTGCAGGGCTAAGCTACTGCAGCTTGCCCTTGCGTACCTCATATCGCTCTATCAAGAACTGCTTCAGCTTCTCGCTTACGTCTGGAAGCCGCTGCTCCCATCCAGCATCAACGAAAAAGGCGACCGCTGCGCAGGCTTGCCCGGTCAATAAGATGCACATGAAGAAGATGTGACTGCTAAGGCAACCTGTGCTGCGGAATCTGGTGCCCAGCAGCGCCATTACAGCTGTCAAGGCTGTCCAAGCGCCCAAGGCTCCAAATACGAAGATGAACCACGGTACTCTGCTAAAATCAAAGTTCAAGCTCGCTCGCCAGATATCGTGGAGATGACTGCTCGTGGAATGCCTTATGTGAGGTAGAACTAGTGCTGGAAGGGTTGTTGGCGCTGCTGGTGGTGGCGGTGATGGAGCTGGTGAGGGGCTGGCTGGTGTCACACCTGACTCGTTCTGTATCTGCACGACTGTGATGATAGAGAGCGTGAGCACTGCGATGCTGAGGACGATCAGTAACACATTGAGCAGCTTCACTGCACTCTCCAGAAAGTACACCCATGCAGATGGAGGGTGCTCAAGAAACCAGTCCCGAGCACGACCCATTGATGCTATGTAAGTTTAAATGGTCGAACCGACAGAGAATGCCGTGACTGTGCAGCTGTGTGGCGGTAAATGCGCACAGAGATGAGGAATGAGACAAGCAGAGCTACAACGGTCCTTCAACCGATCTGGAACGCCATGCCAGGGATGACAAGACTAAATGAGCTGCACTTCAACCCATGGATAACTTAATAGGTTGCAAAGCATCATGCAAGGTGTACCCAGAGATACCAACCACAATACGACAGGTACAATGCGATGAGGGTAAGCAGTCAGCACCGTTCCGACCAGTCAGCAGTTATCACTTCGCACTAGATTGTGTGCAACCGCTTATGGCCGTGCTGAAGACTGCTGAGCAGTGCTCTGTGTTTACGTGTAATTGAGCGTTGTCAGGGAGTGTTAGCTGGTTATCGCACAAACAAATACTGTAGTACCAGTAGCTGTCCACTGGAGACATTATTATGCTTGATTGAGCTGCCTGGCTTGCTTCGCCTGTTCCGTGTTGACTGCACCCCGCGGACACAGGCAGCATCCATTATCGCTCCATTTTTGTCACATCTCCGTGTTTAACTTGTGTTCAACCATCATAGCTGGTTTGATCCACGCAATATTGCTTGTGCGGCCAACGAAGCAGCATGGCAGACATCGCAGCAGTAGAGGAGACATTCAAACGCATCCAATCCCACAAGGGAGTCATAGGAGTGCTTATCGTCAATGCAGATGGGATAGCTATACGTACAACATTTGACAACGACCTTACTGTCCAATATGCAGCTCTGGTGTCACAGTTCACTGTCAAGGCCCGGGGTGTTGTGAAAAACTTGGACCCAGAAGATGAGCTAAGATTTGTTCGCATTAGGTCCAAGAAGCACGAGATTATGATTGCACCAGAGTTTGAGAAAACCAGAGAGTATTATCTCATAGTAGTACAGAATCCCTCAGTTGACTAGCTCAGCTTACAAGTGTGTGACCCTGTCAGACTACCACACCCTGTTGCAGGACAGCCTGGAGTGATCTTGTGCAGAGCCAATAGGTCAGTAGCAGCTGGCATCAGCACAGCCTTCAAACAAATAGCAAGTGTGTGATGGAATCGAGCCCGCGGGTAGACAGGCAGGCATCTATGAACGGTATTAGCAACAGTATTGTCTGATGGCATCGAAGTGTGGTGCAGTGTTTGTTGCAAAGGACAGGTGTCCTATTCCTGCTGTGGTTGGTCTTCACTGGGAAGCTGTGCTGACCAGTTGAGGATGATCTCTGCTAGTCAAGCAGTGGTTACGCCTGATAGCAACGCAGTAGCTGCACACGAGTCTTTTTGGTGCTCACATTAAGCAACAAGTTCCATTGCGGCAGCTTCATTTGCAGGCTCAACTGGCACAGCTTGTGGCACTTGATCAGCAAACCTTATTTGAAGCAGTTTCATGCTTGCCCCATTCACAGTACATAAACAAAAAGCTATGCTGACTCAGTATTTGTGTCACACAAGTTGAGCTTGGTTCCTGCAGTGCAATTTGAATCCCACCTTACTCAGCATAACAGTGTAACATTATGTAGGATGGCACGGCACCATCAACTGCAGTACAAGATTGAGCAATGTGTGCCGTGTGCTGTTGTGAGACATGAGCCCTCAAGTCACGCCATGATTCGTGCTGCGGTAGTGCTGTGTTTTTGTCCCTGTGCAAAAGGTCGCGTGTCACACACGCGGTTGGCTGCTGGTCATCGGTTGTTCAGGGTAACAATGGCAGCTACTGTTGTTGCGATCGATTGTCGTGTGGTCTGACCTGCTGCAGCCAGCTGCGGCACTGCAAACCAGGCTGCTTGTGATCTGCATTGCGGCATCACCATGCGACAGGACTGCAAAAGCATGGGGGCTCAACTGTTGATTACATGGGTGAACTTGAGCTATGTAATCAGTTCTGGGCAGCCGTTGGCGTTCATTGCATCCCTGCTTGAGCTCTCAGGTCGTGACTGTCCACTGTAGGGTGAAAAGTCACTGAGCAAAGGATTTTTCCACTAAGGCTTAGCCCGGCCAATCTCAGGTAGCATTGTGCGAAATTGACTGCATGGGGTTGCCTGTGGCTCAATGGCGCACAGCGTCCATGGATTTTTGCAATCATGGTAGTGTGATTTTCAAGAATGCTCTGCAAAGAGTAATGCTGTATATATATCATCCATGATGAAAAAGGGTCCAAGTGAGGTTTGAAGCAAGTAGTCTTTCTGACAAGTGCAGTACGGTAACCATGTTGTTGCGAAGTTCTATTATCAGGATATGGCAAGACCCAGCAAGTACTCGTTGAGGCATCTTGTGCTTGCTGTGCATACATACTGCATCGACCTGGCATGCCGATACGGTTGTACTGCCACTAAACAGTAGAAGGTTCCACCTTGTTCGCCATGCTAAATATCCCGCATGCAAACAAAATACTCCTCATAGGATGCCTCTCTCTACCAGCGAAGAGTGGTCTCTGTCACTTTGCCAAGTGCGCCAAGTGGAGCTCACGAGAGTTGACGTCATACAGAGCACAGTATATCCTTTCACGTCGTGCACCTTCTCTTCCTATTGTTTGTTAGACTGATTCAGGCACTGTACCTTTGCGGTGATCCATTTGAAGCATCGCGTCGAGCCTTGATGTCGTGTACGTAATACGCCGAGAGGCCTGCTCACGAACGACGTCAGGAGTGCCTACGCGTGATCACACTGGAGTTGCATCTTTCATCCGCAAACAGCTGCTTTTCAGCATCTCCACGGCGCTTGACACGATCTACCCGTCTACGGAGGTGCCCACTTGCTGCAGCCAAGCTACAACAGCTCTATTTAACATTCAGCTGCCTTTCTCGCTGTACAATGACAACAATAGCGCAAAATGTAACTCAAGAAATAGACCAGAATCACTCCTCGAGAAAGAACAAGTAGGTGAACTCCGCTTCTGTGATTTTGGTGCCATCATGTTAGCAGCTGTAGGTATCAAAATTAACATCTCATGACTGTGCCAGGAAGTATCAAAAGAAACCCTGACCATACAGTAATTCTGGTTATTTAGTTTCAAGCAAGCCAGCCGGCAGCATTGTGGGCTCTATTGTGTAGGTGTGGCTGATCATTCAACGTTGCTTGCAGGCTCATTCAGTCTCAAAAGTCTGGGATAGATGTTTCATCACTGACTGCATACAACGTTGTCAACACCCATGGCTTCAAAGTGGTAAGCAGCAGCAGCAGCAGCAGCAGCAGCAGCAGCAGCAACAGCAACAGCAACAGCAACAGCAATGCAACACTCATTGGCAGCAGTACACAACAGCACCCAAATCCTTCTGCACAGCTATCAGCCTCCAGCAGTGCACCACGACCCTGATTGTAACACAAGCAGTTAGCACCTCCAGCAATCAAGGTTGCAGCGTGCCTGGTCCCGCCTAGCAATGTCACATTTTCCCGCAGCGCCTCTGATGCATCAATGGCCACAATGTACCTGATACTGTTACAACAACACCTTGGCTGGGTATGTTGCTTTGCCACTAACAACTTGGCAAATTGTACAGCTGTAGCAGTGCCCAACTTTGGTAACAACACCCCCTGAGGCGCTCTGCAAGCCTGGGTCGTCTTGGTTTGCACAATAGGCAGGCTGTCTGAATGCACATGCACATTACCAGCAAGGGCTCTGCAGTCTGGAGGTCCACAGACTCCAACCTGAATGTCTGGCATCAAGGACTATCTGGGATGAGAATATTCCTGCACTGAGTTTATGCCTTTGTGTAATCTGCTGCAGCGTACCTGGTGTGGCGGTGATGGGAAGTTCTGGTGGGGTCTGGCCAGTTCACAAGGAAGAAGACCAAACATGGTGTGCTACCATTCTTATTCATCACAAGAACATGTCTCTGTGGTCCTAATCAGCTGCAACAGCGTAGTGTATAGTCTCCTGACTGCTCAGCATGCTGCTGCTGCTGCTGCTGCTGTGTGATTAGAGAGGGCTATAGGCCACCTGGTGATCTACTGCAGCTGTTGCATGCTTAAATCTTTTGAATTACCTGCAATGGCAATGTAATGCTGCCGGATTAATCACAGTGGAATTCAAAGGTTGGCTGTGACTAGTCAATATCAGTGAGCAAAAACACAATGCCCTGTCCAGCAGCACCACTGCTTCCACCCCCTGTGGGTGTTGGGGTTTGTTGCAATGCAATACATTAAGCAAATTTTGCTTGGCAAGCACCTTGGCACTTGTGCCTCAGGGTTTGTTCTGGTTTGTGACCGTCATTTTTTCCACTTATCGAAGAACACACGACCTTCTGGACACTTTTATCTCTGCAGGAGGACGCCCATTCAGTTCACCTAAACCTTGATGATCAAACAGCTTTATTTGGGGTGTTCGATGGCCATGCAGGAAAGGAGGTGGCGGCCTTCTGCGCTAATCACATAGTACGTGTCATGGACAAACCACACATTGTCAGTAATCAGAGCGACTATCGTACGCTTGATAGCGGTTTATGGCGTCACTGAAGGTACTGCTGTTCAGAGTTGCAATGCTGCGTGATCGAATACACATCACGGTGATGTTCATCTGTTGTCTAATCTATGCAGCGTGAAGCAGTTCTGAGCAGCTCTGCATACCAGTCTGGTGAGCTGGAAGGAGCTCTATCTCAGGCCTTCCTTAGCCTGGAACAGCAAATGAAGGAGCCGGAGGCAAAGAAGGAGCTCTTCTGTCTAAGAAATGGTATGTAGTGCAACACATGCCATATAACACAGTTATAAAATGACATGTCATATCATTGAACCAATAGGAACCTGATGCCTTGCATTCGTCTTGTGCAGTCTGTTGCTGTAGCACAGTAGTACTAGCCTGGTGATGCATGATGCGTTACGCGGATATCGATTGCAAGACAGGATCTGATGCAGCACTGCATCTACAGCATGTTTGCTCATAGTCATTATTTGAAAGCACTGCCAACATGATTGGGTCTGAATCCGTCTTCTTCAACACCTGCAGACGTGTCTACGGAAGCTCTGGCGGTAAAGCCAGAGGTAGCAGATGATGCCAAGGACTACGGCTTCACAGACAAAACATCCGGAGAGTATCTTGGCCCGCAAGCTGGTGCCACTGCTTGTGTGGCGTTGATACGAGATGATCAATTATATGTTGCAAGTGTTGGAGATTCTAGATGTGTTTTGAGTGATAATGCCAAGGCTGTCGGGTTGACAAGAGATCATAAAGCAGCAGATGCAGAAGAAGCAAGAAGGGTTGTCAAGGTGAGGGGAATGAGGCAGCCATACAACATGTCTTGAGCAAGGCGTGGAGTTGGAAGTAGCAATGTGCAGAAAGCTCGTATGTTGTTGAGCATTCGCACCAGTTTGCAAGACATGTTTACACAAAATGCCATCACATGGTGCACATTTCTGTGTTGTTGTAGATAGAGGGCACATGCTGAGTACTTTTGTGGTTCCTGAGCTGGTTCAAACACTGAATCCTACCTGATTGGAAAGCAAGCAATGCTTCCAAGGTACAAGCAACACCATTGATCAGTTCACATTGACCACTCTGAAATTGTACTGCTCGTCATCTGTTGACAATACGCAGGCAGGGCTGCGCATTGAGCGCAATCGAGTCCGAGCCGAGAACTCAACTCTTGCCATGACACGCACCTTGGGCGATACAAAGTACAAGCAGCCTGACCTGCCTCCTCAAAAACAGGTATGTATGAGCATATATGCGCTGACAGCAACAAGGCTTAAAGCTTTGTAAGTCATTTTACGACACTGCGTGTCGACCTTCATGTCCTCCACCTGTTGCTTGAGTAGCTGTGAGTGATAGCAGGAGCAGCTGAGTGCTGTTCTGGGCACTGCCCATTTCTGGCAGAATGGTAGTTTTTTACCTCCTAGCAGACTGCGGATGCAGCATGAGCATGATTGTTTTCTTGCACCATTGTACAAATTGAGTCACCTGGTGGATCACCCGATTAGACATTAGAACTTCCCCCTCGCGCAAGGAAGTTCCTTAGTTGTATAATTTCACCCTGTAACACCTCCAGGCCGTGACTCCGGTACCAGACACCACCTCGGTCGGCGTTGATGTGAACGGAGGTGCTGCTGCTGGAACAGCTGCTGTCAGTGATTTGGGAGTGGCTGACTTCTTGGTGCTGGCTTGCGATGGACTCTGGGACTGTATGAGTAATCAACAGGTGATGACTTGGAAGAATGACGATAGTCGTACTTGGTGGTGAAATCCCCAGCAGATTCGTCTTCTTGCGCCTACAAGTGATCAAGAATCCTGTTGACAGATTTGAATCCTGGGCTATATATATGCATGAATTGCAGCAAAGTGATGTTTGTTCATGTCAATCATCTTATCATACGAGCATACTGGCATGCAGTAGCTGATACAATAAAGCAATAATGTCATGCAGGCTGTTACATTCCTTCATGTTGCCATGGACAAGGGATTATCCCCCCAGGCTGCTGCTCTGGCCTTGGTTGATGAAGTTCTAGCACCAACAGCAACAGCAAGACCAACAATGGACAATGTAACGGTGCTGGTGGTGCAGTTTGCACCAATGCCAGATGTGGCGGCATGAAGTTCAGCTTTGCTTCCATGAAGGCCAGAACAGTGATATACGTATGTGATTCAGACTTCATCGCTGACTCCGAGTTATACCAACTGAACTTCATGATGAGGACAGCATTGCTCTGATGATGGGTGTCATTTGAGCTGTCGGAAACAGCGGCATATCTGGCTTGTCCAACAACCACCTGGGAGATGCTGGTTCCATTGCTGGGCATCTGCAATTTGTGCCCGACTTTGGGCTGATAAGTAACTCTGTTTTGGTGTGTAGAAGCAATCGCTGTTGAGAACATCTGCTTGCCGTGATGTGACACCGCTTGCCACAGAACATGGTTTTTGGTCAGGGATGGCCGCAGAATTTGCAGTGCAGATGGCAGTAGTGTTACCAGATGACATAGGTGTAGTTTTACTAAGACAGTACATTAAAGTTGATTGAATAATAACAGCTCGGATCCAGATGCTCCCTCAATGGTGACAACAGCCAATCTTTGCAGATCATCTTCAAGATCATCATGATGGCCTGGGACTGGGTGTGCACGCCTTGTTGCTTTGGAAGGCTGCCACCGCAAGCAAGTTGTCGATTGTGTCACAGAGTATGCCATCACAAAGAGCATGGCATTGCTGTTTGCAAGGTGTATGATGCATGTGCCGCACGCAACTTGCACATGTGTATGTATCTTGTTTTTGAGGATCCCTGGAAGAGGTATGGGTGATGCTCATGTTCCTCTTCCATCAACAGTGTATCTGCCAGTTGCCTGTGTGATTTGTACTCTCTTGTGAACGTTCAGTCAATCAACACTGTTCAATGACCATGACAGGACTCAATGATAACAAGCCAACAAGCTGCATATGACTTCATCAAGAGCTCTGATTAGAGCCGACAAACAATCACGTGAATGATACTTGATATCAAAAAAGCATCGACATATATGCAGAGGGCAGTTTGTGATTGGTTCTAGAAGATCTATGTGAGATCAATGCAGCAGAAAACAAGCTGCAGTACACGACCATGTACTCATGCCACAGTGAGTCCTGCTGTCTGCAGTGCGTGATTCTTATCCTCAGTTGTTCTCGCAGTTTGGAGGTCATCATACTTTGCATTCAGATATTACCACAGCCAGCCCTCACATGTCGATGTTTATGAGCCAGAATCAGCGTCTGGTTGCAGC
>LWCB01014062.1:0-10217 GCA_001630525.1 Coelastrella sp. M60 | reverse complement strand
GAAGGTGGTTATGACGGAAGAACGCCGTACTCAACCGATCACTCGTTGCGGCAAGTTCCTTGCAATCTTGAATATCATCAAGCAGGCGTACTCTGCGTTCAGGATGAAGCTGACAATCTGCGCTGTAACAGATTTCAAAAGTGGGCTTGTGAACCCGTGACCTTGTGCAAAATGAAACCAGGTGCCCGGAATTGCAAGGCTGTAAGCTCTTGGAACACAACAGGGCACTTCCGCCAGGTATCAGCAACCACGGAAACTTCCTCTACGAGCAAGCCATGCGCAGCAGCGAGCCTCTCGAACTTTGCTAGTGTGCTGTCTTGCCTCTTTGTGGTCGCAATATATGCAGTGCAATTTTGTCGCATACTTCTGCAACGACAGCTGTTTGCCACTGACGACCCATGGGCACATTGCTCGGCCCCGAGTAGCTGCTGCAAGAGCTTGACAAGACTCGGCACCGCATCCGGATCATAGCAGATATCGCTTCCTAGAATAACATCAGCGCAGAGTCCAGGTACATGCTCGTGCCAGTCGAGGGGACAGGCAAGAACCTGCAGTCATGCAGCAGACAGCATGTGAGGACAGCAGAGGTAAGGAACACAGGTGTGAACAAACACAACTCCAATCAAAATCTATTTAGGACATATGAACTAATCGATAACACCTGCAGCCACAAAGCAAGCAATCGATATACCAAGCAGAAGCAGACACTGTTTGTACTGACCAGCAACCCCAGCATCTCCACCTACCTGTGTTTCACAGTTTACTGCTTTCACATCTACTACCTCTGTTAACTGCTCAATTTTCACAGCCTCCTGCCAGCTTCCCAGTAGCTCTGCATGTACATGACCATTGATCGCCAGGTTGCTGAGGCAGTTCACCAGAGTCTGAGGGTCTCCATCGGTTAACACCAGCTGCTGGGCTGTTACCCTGCATAGGCAGCTGGCTACAAGTCCTGGCCCACAACCTATCTCTAAGCAGCGTTTACCTGCGCACAGAACACAGAAGATACAAACCCCAAGCAACAGCAATGCTGAAAGGTGTGGAAAAAAGCAGTAGCGTCTGCATCGCACGAAGAAAAGATGGATCCATCTGTTGCTGCAGAGTACTGCAGGGGTTGCTGTTGCACTTGGTTAGAGGTAAGCAAATCCCTCAAAGTCCCCGTTTGAACATTGCGACACCGAGTCACAAGAATCACAAACGCCCTTGCCCATGCCACGCAGATGCATTTTGGCAAGATGTACACCTTATCTTGGCACAATATGCTTGAATCTGCAATCAACAGCCCACCTGCAAACAGCTCTGGATGGTTCAGCACAAACTCAGCCATCAGGAATCCAGCATCCCACATATGGCAACCTGTACCACCTTCAAACAGGTTCTCAGACATGTGCACCGATAGCAGCCCATAATGACTCTGTTGGCTCCCCGGCTGCTGTTGCTGCTGCTGCTGCTGCTCATCAAGGGCTGCAAGTGCTGCACTGTTTGCTTGTGGTGTGCTGCAACACATGCCCTCAGGCTGCATCATATGTTGTAGGCTGTCATTGCTGCTGTGGACTAGATCCTGCAGTTGTGGCTGCCCAGCTGCTGCCACAAGCTGACTCATCTGCTGTTGCCACCGCTGGAGTTGTATGAGCTGTGCTGTAGGCAAAGAGCAGTGAAAAGCTGTCTCTCCCTCCTGCTGCTGCTGCTGCTGTTGTTGCTGTTGAGTGATTGATAGACAATGCTGGGCATGGTGCTGCTGTAGGTGCTGGAGCTGCTGCCAGGAGGGGTTGCTGCTGTAATAGAAAGTCTTGTATCGCCAAGGGGTGTTCTAAAAGCAGCCAAAAATTGAGAACTGCTGCTGAATGCGGTGAAAGCACACAGACGATAAGACACACATAACGTACATGTCTGTTGCTGAATTGCTTCACGCTTGCGCAGGACTGCTCAAGCCAGCTGTGGCAGTATAAGTGTCTTGCCAGGAAATGTGATGACAACAAAGAAGAGCATCATGCGATATGTAGCTTCTTGCAGACAGTAACACCAAAAAGCAGTGATGCGGTGTTCCCATGGTGCTTGAGCGGTACTACTGCCGGGCAGTCTGTTTCCTTAGCATATTAGATACTTGCCTGCTCATCACTACCATTGCTGCTGCTGCTGCTGCTATTGATGAGTAACAAAGCTGTATGTAGATTCAGCAGCCCCTCCGACAGCTCCTGCTTCTGGTCCTCTGCCTCTTGTATCAACAGCTTGATCAGTCTCTTAATGTAAGCGGTGTTTGCTGGCAATAGCTGGGATATGGGGTTAGCTATGGCTGAAAGTACCAGGGATTGTGAGCTGACTGTAAGTGGGATGTTATTGTGCTTGAAAACCTCTAGAACCTGCGCCAGCAGAGAATGACAAGCATGCATAGCTACTTTGATAGCGGTGAGCTCAGTAGGCAATCTTCTCCCGCAGCTTTCTAGAAAGCAGGCTGGCAGGCTGGATTGACAGCCCAGCTCGCTGATGTGAAAGCAAGCGACCCATGACATGCTTCTTTATTTGAATACAAGAGTTGCATGGTGTACTGTGTGTGTCGTGGATTGCTCGCCGGTCGAGGTTGCCAGCAATGATACAGCTATGATCCGCTTGGGGTGAGGAGAGTATGACTTACTGCCTTGCTTGGTTGTTGCTGCCACAAGCGGAGCTGGATGCTCATCTTTATGTCAGGTATACTCTCAAAGTCTTCATGCTGTTGCAGTGCGCAGAAGGCCATTGCTGCATGAGTGACCACGGACAGCACTACGGGGGTCACCAGCAGCAACAACAGCAGATACGAGCGACAGGCGATGCACAGGTAGCTGCTCAGTCAAGGTTTGTTTGCGGAACTTTGCTTTGTTCTCTTTTCTTCCATCGCTTTGTTCCGCAGCAGAGGGTTCATTTGGAACAACTGGAGTCTAGGTATGGAGCTTGGCAGGCAAAGTGAGAGTTGGTCACTGTTATCGCCGATGGGGCTTCTACCGGGCCTTGCCGTTGTCCTGGTGATCTGGCGCTTGATTGCGCCGCTTTTACCATGCTAGTCTGTGGCCCACGCCTTCGCGGTCTGTACTTAGCCTGCACTTCGTTCCCTCCCATCTGTACTGCGTTGGTTCGCTGCTAGCTGCACAACGCTTGTTGCATCAGTCTCATTATCTAATCATTTGTTCAACAGTGGGTAATGAGCACAGATAACCCTGTGGTTATTGACTTAGGCAGTGAGAGCATCAAAGCTGGGTATGCAGCTCACGTGCCCAGCGAGCATGAGCCGCGAATAGTCACCCCTTCTATAGTCACAATAGACAGACGTAGTAACGGTTTGTCTGAGCAGCCTCTAGCCACCACCAGCGGCAGGACCCAGAAACTGATTGAGAAAGGCTACATCACCAGCTTTGAGTGTCTAGACTCCATGCTCAACTACCTCTTGTACGAGCAGCTAGGCTGGGTAGAAGGTGAAGAAGGCAGTGCTTTGTTCGTGGAACAATTGTTCCATGGGAAAGCAGATCGCGAGCAGCTGGCACAGCTGATGTTTGAAGGCTTCAATGTCATGGGGTTCTTTCTTCATGATGCTGCAGTTTGTTCGCTGTTTGCAGTCGGCAAACTTGCAGGGTGCAGCATAGACATAGGCCACGGTAAGATAGACGTTGCAACAGTAACTGAGGGCGTCACAAATGCCCCAGGAGCAGTCAGAATGAGCTTTGCAGGAGAGCAGCTCACAGAGTTGCTGGGCAAGCTTACACGACAGCAAGGCATCCAGCTGCAGACGCACCAGCTGAACGCACTCAAAGTGCAGTGCTGCAAGGCCGCGGCATCAGCAAATGCATATCAGCAGATGATGCAGAATTCAGCTGCAGCAGTCTCAGCAGCTGCAGCCAGCTCTGCAGAGCAGCCAAGCAGTAGCAGTACTCCCCAGCAACCGCAGGATTCACAGGAATACACCTTACCGGACGGTACAAAGATCTCCATAACAACAGAAGGACATCAAGTTGCAGAAGCACTCTTCGACCCCACTTTACTTGGTCACTCAACGCCAGGCATTGTAGACTGTGTACTAGAAAGCCTCAGCGACCATCCGGACCCTTCACTAAAGCGCAGCATTGTGGAGAATGTGTTGATCAGCGGGGGCGGGGCATGCATACCTGGAATAGGGCAGAGGATCATACAGGATATGCAGGCGCAGTTGCCCAACAGCTTAGCACCCACATTAGCCCAGTTGCCGGAGTATATGGCACTGCAATCGCCACACTATATCCCCTGGGTCGGTGGAGCAGTAATGGCCAAGTTAGTGGCGTATCAGAGCCACTTCTTGATTAAAGCAGAGTACGAGGAGATTGGACCAAGCGCTGTGCACAGGAAGTGTGCTTAAGCGTGGTGGCAGCAGCAGCAGCAGTAGCCATGTGTGCGCAGTCCAGGCGCTCAGCTCTAATTGGCTTGCAAAGTTGTTAAGCACATGTCTAACTGCTGAAACTACGCAGCTGCCCATGAACCCTGCTGTGTTATTGCACGTACGTGTGTGTGAACACATGTGCAAATTCATACAATTCCTGCTGCTGGGTTTGCGAAGCCCAGGAGTGTTGTCAAATTTGTCAAGATAATCTGCATGTGCAGCAGTTGCCATATTGTCCGGTGTTGCTTATCCTGATAGCAGGAGTGACAGCAACTGTGATAGCAACTGTGTTCTATCTCTCAAGCTAGTATTTGATGAGGTTGCCTGCCTGAAGCTACCAATGCAGCACAGTCAGGTGGCGCTGGAGTTCCGCTGTTTAACAGCAAGTTGCACCCAGGCTTACGTGTCAGGGTTCTGGTACACCAGTGCAGGTGCAGATGCACGTCTCTGTTCCGACCAACTCGATCGGCCGTATGTGCCAGTGGAAGCTTTGAGATTTACGGGAGCAAAGCTTGCATTGGCAATGGATCTCAGCTGTAAAAGGGGTACTACTAGCTAGTAGCTCTTGCAGCATGTGTCACTGCACTGTTCAATCCAATGCATCAGATGCAATGGTTCAGGCTATGGTCATCTGCATGTGCTACTCACACAGTTCAGTAATGGCAGCAAACAGTCATGACTAATGAAACTTATAATCACAATCGATTCCAGGCGGCTACCTGCAACAAGGAAGATGCGGCACAGGTCTTACTCCTCAGTCCTTCAAGTCAGCTCACTGGAGTCCAACCGGTGCAACAGCAGAATCATTCATGACTCTCGAGACTCTCGACTAGTTGAACTAGTTGCAAGAGCAGCAGTACTGGCAGGCACTAATAGTGGTAAGAGCTGCCCTCTCCGGCTTGGACACGGATTCTCCTGGCTGAGCAAACCGTGTTACTTGACATAAGCACCCTCAGTTATAAGCAATCTCAGTACTACAGGCAACTACGGCAAATTGCCCTTCAAGATCTGCTCAGCATCCGATTGGGCTACACTACCGGACACTGTCCCAGCAGCTGTCCCGTGACCACATGAGTGCGTCAGAAGACGCCACTCTGCCACGGCAGCTCATATGCTTCTTATTCACTCATGATCTGTTGCGGACGGACTCACCGGACGGTCGGCATCAACCGGCCGCTGGTGCGTATGATGTAGTGCGATTCGACTTGGATCACGTTTTGACAAGCATGATTTCAGCATAGTTGTTCTTATACGTTTGTTGAAGAACACACCATGTATACTAGTAGGCCTAGGCATGATTTGCCTCCAAGGGAGCGTGCGGGGTGCTGAGCACGGATAAGGTAACTAATAGCCAGATGGTCAGTCACTTGTAACAGTCAGTGCACCAATAAGGAAAACAAAACGTGAATACTCATCTGTAAGCACCGTGCATACATCGCGGACAGAGGGGACAGGCAACCCTAGCAGTTATCGGTGTCCTTGCCTGCAATAACGCCAGCGTTCACAACAGATCCCCCCCTCTGGGCCAGCAGCAGTTTTCCTGTACAAGAAGATGACCGGCAGATGACCCATAGATGCAGCACTGCCCCGGTCATGCAGCACCAGGGGTCAAATCAAGTGTGTTGAGACGGGCTGCACGCGGCGCACCACGAACGCTTGCACAGAGCACAGGCGACCCTTCATCTGCATTCCAGCCCACCATGTCGCTAAGCAGCAGGGCTGGCAACAGCCAGTTGCGTAGAATGTTCTTCAAGGTCATCAGAGACGGGAATGCAGACTTCATTCCACGGACAGACGGTCCAAGATTCATGAGGGCAGCTATGGAGTTCAAGGATGATCCTGTTGACTTGCTCTACAACCTCACCAAACCACAGGTAATTGTTGATAAGCTGTACTTTGGATGCAAGAGTGAATTGAACAAAATGGGGACTGAGTGCTTAAGCTGCTCAGCAACTTTTGCCGTGAAAGGAGGCTCCCCAGCGCTGTCAGAGTCTGTGGTCTGACTGTCCATGGACAAGGATCATGGCAGACGCAATCAATACAGTGTAGTATGCCTGGATGACCTCATTGCTAGGCCGCATCTGTGAACATATTTCTATCACCTGCAGGAATACGGACCAAAACGTCTGAAGGCTGCTTTGTCCTGCAGCAATGACCCAGCCTTTGTGCGGAACCACTTGTTACCCTTCTTGGACCTGCTGGGTTGTGATGCTCTAGGCAGAGGTACCTGCAAGCAGCCAATGGTCACCCTGATAGAGACCATTAACCAGGTAATGCACAACCTGAGGCTCATTATATCCAGAAACACCAGCCTTTGCATACCAGCTGGTTGTGGTGCTGTATGTGAGGTGCGACCTTGATGGGCTACACAGTGATGAACACCTTTACTGTGTGGCCCAGCTTACGAACCATGACATGAAGACAGTCACAATTGATGTCAAATTGACGTCCATGTATGGTCAGTTCTACATTCTTTGTGACTGTCTTCATGATAAGCTGAACCAGTGCTCTTTCAATTTCAAGTCAACAACATGACACCTTGTAAGATCAGCAACTTGGCATCAAGTCATGATGCTTGGGTGGTATTTCATAACTGGCAGTGTCGGTAGCTTCCTGCAATCTAGCAATGATATCAAAAACTGTACACTGCCCTATTGCTAACAATCTGAGATGGCATGGTAATCATCAATGACTGCCAATGCCCATCAAGCCTGACAGTGCTCCCACTCTTTGGTTTGCGCAAGAACCTGCTCTCAGAACCTGCTGGCAGCCGCTGAAGTTGCTTTGTTGGTGAGACATGCCTGATCAACACATCCATGCACACTGATGACCACCATTGTGATGGCATCTGCGGCAGGCAACGTGCAAGTTGTTGCTCACTGCTGTCTTCCAGGTCCCTGGCTTCTGGCAAAGCATTCTGGATGCCATACAGTCCACAACTGGCTGCATAGCACCACTTGGTTGGCTAGCTCTCAACACAGCGCTGCATGTCCCTGGCGCACGCACAGACCCACTGCTGCAGCAGCTGGCTACAGCCCTTGAACATAAAGGTGGTGCTGCTGCTGTGGCTGCTGCTCGCCTCAAGGTACTACTTGCCCCAGCAGCAGGCAGTAGTGCCAGCAGCAGCCAGGTAGACCCTATGCAGGTGGATCAACCAGCTGGCTCAGATTCAGCTCTTGTGGCTGTTGAGGATCTCTATCAGTCTGCTGGTGGGCGACACGACAATGATTTCACAGACTTCAGAGATATAAGGGTCATGGTCACATCTGAGGAGGTGAGATGCACTGGTGATAATCTATCATTAGTGATGCAGCCTGCAGGGATACTAGTCACTTTCCCTATGCTGTCTTCATGTTAAGCGGCTGAATGAGATGCTACACATCATATGCAGCATCTCTTATGCATAAGATATGATAAGGTTGCTCCACTGTGTCAATATGCAGCAGCATGTACACTCTTGCAAGGGCCCAATTGGCCTTGGGTCAGCATCTCCTTCCCAAATCATTCTGCTAGCCCAACATCATGATTATGGGAGCATACTTTTGCAAGGGGGTGTGATCGATCAACAGCATAACAAGCCGTGGTCGAATGCTATGCACCCATCTGCCAGGCTTGATGTTATCACTGATAGCTGGCAGCTATAGCTAGGCTATGAAGTCGACTGAACGCACTCCATTCTGCACTTCTCTTCTGCAGGCCTTGTGTCAGCGCCCCCCTTTCCTTCCACGTGCTACAGACACTCAACTGCAGCTGTCATCCTGCCCTGAGGCAGCATTGCTGGACAGAAACTTCCGGCTGCTGCGTGAAGACATGGTGGGACCTCTCAGAGCAGAACTGCAGAGCCTCAACATCACAGCTTCCCCTACCGTACCTAATCAAGCCAGCAGCTCTGCAGCAGCAGCAGCAGCAGCACCACCACCACCACCACCACCACCTGCAGCTGAAAACCAGCCCAAAAGCACAGCTGGCACCACTAGCAACAAACCACTGACACCAGCATCGTCCTCCAGGAATGTGTACCATAACCCAGCTATATTGGGCGTCTGCCTGAAGCCCCGCCCTTGCATAATGGTCAGTGTGTCACTACCGCCAAGTCACAAGGCATCACGGTTGAGGACCAAGGCAGAGAGAGTTGCATACTGGACTGATTATGGTCACAGCACGTTGGCAAGTGATGCCTTGGTGTGCCTGGCAAGTCCCGGGTGGCCATTGGTGTTTGCTACCGTAGTACGGAGAGATGTTCAGGAGCTTGCTGAAGAGCAGCCAATGGTGGGGTTGGCATTTGAGCCTGGCCAGGAGACAAACCAGGTACTGCAAGCCATGGCCAGAGGACCTATACAGAACACAGTACTGGTGCAGGTGAGCAGCTGCCACTTGCTAGGAACTTCCTATCATTGAAAGATCCTGATCATTAGCACCAAGCTGTTGGCTGCTGTAGCTCTGGCAGTAGCTCGTGCAAGCTGCAGATGCACACATGTACATGACTTTGCACCGTATGTGGGCAGTGTACTACAGTGACTGCATGATTTGATGAAGGCAGCGATGCATGAGTCATGCTGTTGGTTGATTGATCTCACAAGCCAGCGATTATTTGCAAGGAGGGCCATGCAGTACATGCAGCTGCAAGGTTGGCAGTACCCCAATGGCATGACAGTGTGCACCATGATGACTATGCTGTACAGGGTGCTGCTGTTTCAGTTATGATTTGCTGCTGCTGGTGCAGGTCTCTAGCAACTTCTTGAGCACACGACCAGTACTACAGTGTCTACAGGGCATGCCCACTGTCCCCCTCAGTGATGAGATTGTTCACGTCAAGCCCCCTCAGGCCACATCATACCTCAATATGGATGCTCTGGAAAAGGTCAGACCCAAATGTTGAACAGTGCTGCAGTCACATGCCACTGACTGCTGCTGACTTGGCTCTCATGGTACACAATGAGACATCCGAGTCAGGACATATTCAAGGTTGTACCTCGCTACCGTTGCAACTCCAGTTTGGGCAGTAGAAAGGCCAGGTATGCATGTTATCAATCCTGCATAGCTTTTTTGGCCGTCGACTGTCTGACTGCAGGACCTAGCACAGTTGGCCCTAGGCTTGGATCCGAGTCAGAAGGCAGCCGTGGAGCAGGCACTGAAGAACCAAGTAGCTTTAATACAGGGGCCTCCAGGAACAGGTAAGCCTCTTGCATGGCATGATACTGCATCATGCATGAACAGTGCCTAGCTCAGAAGGGCTTGGAAAGCAGCTAGTTAAAGATACTGGGTATACCTTGGGCATGCATGCATGCATGCTGCAAGGCACTGCTGTTTGACCAACTTGTCATTGAACAAGTACACATGCCGGATAGCAATGCCATGCAGAGGTTGCAGCAACATGATTCTCTGCATTAGGGCGCTCCCCCATCTCAGCTATCTTACTTGGTATTGGCAAAATTTGGCTTGGGAAACTTGTAATCACACCTGGGACATCCTGCTGCAACCTTTGTGCAAACAACTGTGCAGGAAAGACCTTCACTGGAGTGAACCTATGCGAGCTGATCCTGAAGCACAGCAATGAGACCATACTGTGTGTATGCTACACCAATCATGCCTTAGATCAGTTCCTGGAGTCCCTGCTCGACAAAGGCATCAACAAGATTGTGCGCATAGGGAGCCGCAGTAAGAGTAAGCGCCTCGAGCAGTACAATCTTCGAGAGCTGGCTGCCAGAGCCAGAGGTCAAACACTGAACATGGCTGAATCCAGGCGCTTTGGGTTCCTGCACAATCAGCTGGAAGGAGTGCAGAAGCAAGTGCAGCACTATGCCAAGCTGCTGACAGCCACTGCTGGGCCGTCTGT